>CAMXCT020004780.1:217500-269718 GCA_947184155.2 Cladocopium goreaui | reverse complement strand
ATATATTATAAATTATGAATATATTATGAATATATTATGAATATGTTATGAATATATTATGAATATATTATGAATATATTATGAATATATTATAAATTATGAATATGGTGTATAACTGTGTATCTATATATATATATAATGAATATATCTATTGAATGGAGCGTAAGATGTTATGACCCACTCACGAACCACTTCACTAACTCCCTGACCCAGCTAAATAGGAACCATGGTTGGAATTTCCGGGTGCACTTGGGATTCTCTTGATGAGTACATGCTAAAAAAAACACCATAAATTGGGATACATCCATCCCATGCAACTGCGGCAACATATACCCACTATGAGGGGATCCATGGGGAGCCCAAACGACGGGTATATTATCTTGTAGGCTAACGGCTAACGATTGGATGTGTGGTGGTAGAGATACCCTCGGGCAATGGATCCACATTGGTGATGTTTCTGTTGCCAGGGTAGGCTACTAGGAAGGTAGGAATCACGCTTGCTGGGGGGAAGTCTGGAGTTGGATAGCCCTGAAAAGTGGTATGCACAAATTGTAGGATTCAAACACTGACGTTTTTGGGCTTGCCGTAAGTGATCCACCCATCCCACAAGTATGAAAGTCCACTGCTTTATCATCACCTTTTCGTCAGGACGGAAAACAAGAGCATCTTTGAACCCAAAAAGCTGTTTATATATATATATTATACATATATATAATATATATATGTAGAATGTATGGGTTAAAAACAGTTTGTTACTAGTTCGATACAAGTCTATGCCGTGATGCAACCTTGCCAACCTAATCACATCAAGTCTGGATGCACTGTTGACCAGGCCTCATTGTAGAAGGACTTCTCGCATTCCAATTCTTCCAGTAGAGACTGGACCTGGTAGCCCCAAAATAGATCGAAATGGTTGCATGGAAATGGGGAAGATAGATGAAAATAGTATCAATCCATAGTAATCCATAGTATCAATCCATAGTGTCTTGGAAACACTGAGTTCTATCGTTTTGGGGAACCCTTATATTTCATGAAAAGATCGTTTCACCAGCGCCTCGACCCCCCAACTGGGCCCTGGACGGCACCGGTGAGGCCTGGAAAAGGTGTCGTGTCCAAGGCAGGGGGTGTTGGAAAGTCGTTGGAGATCATCGTCATATCATCCTGTCAACTGACCACGAAAATCTGGAAGGCCATCGGCCCCTTAAAGGTCTCCGAATAAAAGACTCTGGAACCTCACAATGGGACTTCACCAAACCTGGAACGTCCATGTCGCCGCCTTGCAGGTACGTCTTGATCTTGGTCCCAAGGCGCTTCCACGCCTCTTCCCCAGGAGGAACCTAGTGCCGCATCTGGAAAGAATCAACCCACGAAGCCAGCAGAAAATCCGGGATTTCGGATTTCTTGCGCTGTGAAATTTCTCGTAGCTTCCAGATCTTCCAGTGAGCATTAAAACCTGCCACAAAAACTGCTTTGTGAATGATCTGAATCAGCTATGGGAAATCCCCTGTGAATCCTAATATCACCTGCAGCCCACGGTCTCAGATTGCCCTGGGGGATCCCGGCTGGAGGAGGATCGTCGAAGGGATGTAACGCGAGCCTAGGGACGAGCAAATGGTTTGTTTGTGTGTGTTCGCTAAGTTGTCTCTGGAAATAGTACATTTGGATATATTTGGTTGACTTTAATCTATCTGTATATATTTTGTTCTACATGTTTATTTATGTTTATCTTTTTCATCCTGCCCTATCTGATTGCCGGTGATTCTATGGACCTACGCCACTTGGGAAATGGATGCACATAGTAGCTGGACTTGAATCCCCCAAAGGATTTGCGGGGTGCCCTTGATGGATCACATCCATACCTCTGATGATTGCTCCTCCTGCATTTTTGGGAGGGCTCATGGCTCCAGCCTCATAACAAGCAGCGTATGTACATATGTATATATATATATACATATTGAGATACGTATCCAGTGGATAAGTTGAATTCAGACAGCAATCAGGAATCCAGAGAGAAAGCCGGAATGGAAAGAAAACTGAAACTATCTTGATTTTTCAAGCATACCCATCTTGGAGTAGATAGAATGCAATTTGAAACGTCGAAAAGGCAGGAAGTCATAAGGATGCTGAAATTGGCAATCCATCTACTTTCAGATAATCATATACAATGGCTTTCCATTTACAGTCATGTCTTTTCTTGAACCCCCCTACGATTTCGGTGTGAAGACATATCTATAAATCAATTTGTTTGCGTACAGCAACCCTGACTTTGGGTTGGTATACGCTTCTACAAAAGCACATCTTCAAATTCTGAGGCCAGAAACTCAGCTGCTTTGCTGCTGGACTCCCAGACCTCTGAGCGAGCTGCGGTTTCGGACGGATTTTTTTCGGAGTTCCCATGGCGAACTTCATTATGTTGCTCATAAGCCTCCCGGTGGCCCAAAAATTGATGGTTATATTATCATGGGTAAACGGTTTATCATGGTTGATGTCCCATTCAGGTGGCTATTTTAATGGGGTATTTCACAGCCATTCCCCAATTTCCACCCTCGAAAAAACCTGGGGAAACCAACGAACCACTGTCCGAAGCGTCCTTAGCGCGCAGGAACTGGGAAAGTTAGCATCAGCCCCAAGGACATGGGAAGAAAAATCAAAGGGGGGAGGATACCTCATTGCACACCAACACTTAATAACTATGTTGGGACTATGAACACAGTAATTAAAGTGGTATCATTACCCTTCATTCACTTTTAAGGTATCCTCCATGCTACTAAAAACCCATTTCTACCACTTTTTTGAAGGGTCATCATCCTGAGTAGAGATGGAAGATATCAAGTATTTCAAATCACCGGCAAACTAAATTGCCGCGTGCAACAGTGCAATAAACTTTGGGAGTTGCAAGTTGGATTTCAAACGACCACCAAAAATTTCAAGTTCAAGAAAAAGGGGAAAATGATGGAAAATGTCATATGTAAATACCTCTAGATTTTATTTTCGGTTGTTGGTTAACACAGCATTGTTGATGGTTGAAGCACAATTGTAAAATGCGTCTGTCTTAAAATGGGCTACCCCACTGGTTAATCATAATTTTCCCGCTTAAATTTGACAAGTGCACACCCAGCTCAGTTTCCGGGCTCAGAAGTTCTTCTGCCTTCTCCGTCACCGGCTCATCCTGCCCTCCAGAGAGACTCGGGTCCTGCAGAAAATCACAAAATGGCCAGCTTCAATTGGTGAAATTTCTAGGGACCTCGCTGATGGGACCTCCCTGGCAACTACTCCCATGTTCGAAAGCTCTATTCCGTAGTGGAAGATTTTGGGAAGGTCCCAGCATTGTCCCTACATCCATGGAGTCAAGGCGTGCCGAACCTGGCTGCGACCCCGTGCCACCTCGGATGACATTCAGAACCAGTTCATCTGGGCTGAGGGATCCAAAATTTTGACCCATGCTCCAGTCTTTTCAACATAAAAAACATATGTCAATGTGATACAAATATTGTTGAAACAAGAATTTCAAGTGATGTTTGACTTGCTAAAAGATAACACTGTTGAAAAAACAATTGACCCTGAGATTCAGGAAACCGTTAAATCACCATGGCTTGATGTTGCTTTTATAGTGAAATCACCATCAACCAATAGTCGGCCATTAACCCAGCTTTGCAACCCAACAGGAGGTTGCAGGGTTCCAGGGCTCCAGGGTTCCAGATCGGTTGCTGTTCCGAAATTGGACTCCGCAAAAAACGGCCCACCACTCCCAGACCCTGAGATTGAAACAGAACAGTCACTGCAGTATCATGTTTTTCATCCTCACTCTTGGAGGTGAACATGATACATCCTTTTTTTTGCAGATCAACGCTTTTCTGCGACCGCTAACCCGCATGTTTGCTAATTGAATCCCAATGTTTGCAGGTCATAAAGTTGTAAACCAGTTCGTCCGGCTTATATCAACACCTTTCTTTATGTTTGTTGGAAATACCCTCTGGTAATCAAAGATGGCTGGAAAATCCCCAATTGACAGATGATTTTTCCATTGAAACCTCCATTTAGGCCACGGGGATTTTCCAGCCAGCCATGTTTGATTACCAGAAGGTAAATCCACTATATAATTTCCTATTATTCTCCCATGACTATCCCTATTAAATCATCTAAAACCCTATCAAACTACCATGAAACCATTCTGTCTGGCTGGAAAATCATACCATTTTTTGGAGCTGATGGATTTTCCCCTAGAAACCTCAGGGATTTCCCATGGTCAGCCCCAGGATCCCCCACCGGCTCCGAGGTTCGGGTTTCCCTGTAACACTGCGCCCAGAGCTGCAGAGCGGGCCGAAAGGCTTCGGGCCTCGAGATGTTTCGAGATGTCATGACGACCGCAAGTCATGGGGGAGATTGCCGAAAACAGCATACTTAGGGTGACTAACAATCGGATATTACTAACATAGTATGTTAAAATAGATAATCTAGTGATATTGATGTTGAGTCATGATATTACTAACATTGTTTAACAATCGATAACTGATAAATCAGGATGATGGGATATTGATGGGGTATCAATGGGAGAATAACCCCCAAAAAGTAATGGTATTGAAAGTAATGTTTGAGTGTTACTAACATGGTTGCAGCAATGATGATTCATCAGATTTGATAACTATAATATAATAGCATTATTGCATGGGATATCCGGAATTTCACTAATCCTTTCAGAATGCTGATTAATAACATATTCATATGGGCCATATGGTTTTCATGTTGTAAGTTATTTTTCATTGCTGATTAATAACATATTAATCCCATTTATATATAATTCATAACATACCCTCTGGTAAACTCACAAAACTATGCAAAATCACCATTTTGAACAGGTAAATATCCACTATAAATCACCATGTTCAATAGCTATGTTAGTCATTACCAGAGGGTCATATTTTCATGGGGATGGGAGATGAAAAAACTACGGGATCCCAGCTGGGTGCCTGGCTCGAAATGTCTCCGATAATCCTGGCTGGAAAGCAGTCCTTGCGACCCATTTAAAGGTCTGGTTTCCATTTAAAGATCCATTGAGTATTGATGATATCTCACAAGATAATAATGGGATTCGTATTGAGTAGGATTATCCACTAATATGATCATCTGGTTTTAATTTGATAAATGGGACATTGACAAGATAATAAGTGACAATAATATCCTTAATATTTGATCATAATCCATCAAGTGTGGGACCTTTCAGCCTTCAAAGTTAGTCACTTCACCTCAAAATTCATCACACCTGCTGCTAGTTGCAACATCCAAGCGGCACCCTGAGACTCTGGATCAGTTGATCTCGCAAATCAACGGTGAGCAAACGTCTTGCCTCGCTGCCGTTTGGGTGATGTTGTTGCTAAACAAACGTTTAAAAAAAAAAAACTCAAATTACGACTGTCACTTTTGATCCCAAAACCATTTGGAGGGGGTAGTCACCTTTGATCAAAAGTGATCAAATGGTTTCTGATGACCTTTTGATCCAATGTCATCAATTCTAAATGGAACAATCATTGATCACAATCACCTTTTTCCATCGCAGCTGGTTCGTTTCAAATCCAGAACTTGGCACAAGCTGCCGCAGTCTTTGCGGCTGCAAAGCCATCCTCCGTCAACACGTCACACGTTGAGCTGGGTGCCTTTCACTGCCGATCTTGTCTTCCGATTGACTGATCTTGGGCCCCCCAAGAGAAGGTAAAAAAAACATCGGTTCCCCGTTGCTTTCAGTGGGTTTCTGGAAAACATATATATATATATATGTGTATATATATATATATAGTATATATAGTGTATATATACAGTATATATACAGTATATATACTGTATATATATATATATGTATTGTGAATTTCCCAACGAACCCAGCCGTTGTGTCATTATTCCCATGTGATGTGTTCTCATCAAAACCTCGTTGAATAAATTCCAACCTGGAATACATGTCCAAGCCAGCTGGAAGGGGAGAAACCATGTTTCATGCACCATAGTGTTTTAGGCTTGAGGACAAGCCGTGGTGGGCGAGGTAGGGACTTAAAGCACTTGCAGCCATTCGATCGCGGTCGATCTTCCAAAGCTGTGGCCAGCTTTCTTGGACGTGGTATCTTGGGCTTTGTAAGCCTTGCTTGTTAGGCAGCTTGTTCGAAGGACTCTCACTTCTTGTGGCGATCACCAGGTGAAAAGCCGCTGACTTTGGGAGAGTGGGATTTGGTGCTGCCAGTGTGATACCACTCACACTGGTAGCGGAGCTACCTCAGTTTTGTTGCTCCAGGGGATACATCATCTTTGGAGGTCACCATGGCGCAGACAAATGGTGACCCATCAGAGGGAACTGCAACCATCTCAAACCAGATGGCCCAACTTGTGCCGAGCTTTGATCCGTCGAAAGACGACCTGGAACAGTACACGCAGAAGGTAGAATTGCTGAGTGAAATCTGGCCCGAGAACAAGGTCAACGAGTTGATCACCAGGTTAATTCTCAATACAACAGGTTCTGCTTTCCAGAAGCTTCAACTGAATCGTGCTAAGTTAACCACAGGTGACAAGGCAGGAATTCAATTGCTGATATCATTGCTTGGTGGACAATGGGGTAAAGTAAGTCTGGAGAAAACATATGAGATTGTGGAAAAGGCGTTGTTCAAGTGCGTCCAACGACAGGACGAATCAAACGATTCCTTTCTGGCTAGGTGTGATGTGGTGTGGTCGGAACTCAAGGCCAAGAAGATAGATCTGGATCAGGTACATGCATACATAGTGCTCCGAGGGTCTCTTTTGACATCGGAAGACAAGAAACGTGTCATCCTGGAAAGTGAATCTTCTACTCAGGGAGCTTTGACGATTGACAAAGTGAGCCAGTCTGTCCGGATGCTTGGAACAGCCTTTTTCAATGAGATGATCGGTCAAAAGAAATCCAAAGGGAAGATCTATGATCAACAGACGTTTTTGACTGAAGATATACAAGATGAGGGTCAAGAATCTCATGTGTATGTTGCTGATGAAATCGGGGAAGAAGATTACTATGAACAATTGCTCTTGAACGAGGACGAGGACGCTCTGCTGATCGCAGACTATGAGTCTGCAGCGGCAGACACACTGCAGTCAGACGAAGATCTGGCCAGCGCATACAATGCGTACAGTGAGGCGCGCAAGCGCTTGTCCGATCGCTTCAAAAATCGTGGATTTTGGCCTGTGAGCTCTGGGAAGGGCAAGTCCAAAACTCATGGATTCAAGGGCAAGGGAAAGAGTTACGGCCGTGGACCCCGAAAAAGTTTGCAGCAAAGAATCATGGAAAGCACATGTAGACACTGTGGAAAGAGAGGTCATTGGCGCGCAGAGTGCCCAGAGCGCCAAAATGCCTCAGCCAACAGTGTAACCAGCACGGCAGCCACCATGACAGCCGAAGCAGTTTCCCTCGAGGGTGAGCCCAATGCCTTGCCAATGGAGTTCATGCAGTTGCCCATGGTTCAAGACGTCACCATAGATGATTCTAGTTTGCATTTAATTAATGTCAGTATGGCCATTCCGCATGAGCTTCGGGAACGTCTCAAGTACAAGGGGTCTTGGGATAATGATAGGGGAAAGAGCCTGAAAAGCCATCCTCCCAGGAATGAAGCCTCCTGCCATTTGCCGATGAAAGCCAGTGATTCGCCAACGATGAGTGAGCCAGCTTTAGCACTTTTTGCATCGCATGGCACATCAGGCATCTTAGACACAGGTGCCACGAAGTCTGTGATTGGTAGCAAGCTGCTACCTTCGTTTCTTGAGGGTCTGCCCAAGGAAGTTCGAAGTCAACTGTTCCGAACATCATGTGACATCACTTTCAGGTTTGGCAATCAGGGAACTCTTGACAGCAGTCAGGCGTTGGTGATCCCCCTCAAATCAATTGGTTTGGGATTAAAGATAGCTGTAGTGCCTGGGGAAACACCATTGTTGTTATCTAACACCTTGTTGAGAACCCTCAAGGCAAGCATCAACAGCGAGTATCAGGTTCTGTCCAGCCCAATGTTCAAACATGATGTCCAGTTGAGATTGAGTGCACGCGGTTTGTATTTGTTGGATGTGAATGAATTGTTGAAAGCACAGAAAGGGCCCAGTGACAGGTCAAACCTGACCATTGCCGAGACATTCACCAGCCATGATTTTTCCGAGTGCAAAATTGCTGAACGCCATCAACCTGTCCAAGCACCAGTCAAATCCTTTGAAAGCCACAGTAATCATCCCACATGTCATGACACAAGACCAAATCTCCAATCACATGAGGACGTTTCACTTCACACGTGCAATCTCCCACAGAAGTTTTGCCAAGCACCAGGCCAATCAAATCAACAGGATGAGATTTTCCAGAGCCACCGTGAGTCCAGACGTTCACAGACCAATGAATGCACAGAGACCTCCTGGCCCAAAAGTCCGCATCCAACCTTTTTAGATCTCGTGAAGTCAACCAATCCACAAAGCTGCAATGAGCCTGAGCAGCCGATTCGACCGAGTCATGACCAAGGCAGTCGACGACAGCGTGGACCAGTTTCAGCAGCTGACAGTTCAGGAAATGGGAGATGCCAAGGTTACGTTTGGCAAAGCCCACATGGGGCGAACCTATCTGGAAATGTGGTTGGAGGAGCAAAACTGGATCAAATGGTTCATCAGGACTTACTCAGACAGCCAAAAGGTGGAACATCGAAAGCTCCTGATTTATGTCGAGAAGATGATATCAGCTCACGAGCTGGAGCACAAACTGCCTCCGATGGAGTCCATGACACAGGGAGTTGTCATGCCACGCTGCAAAGGGCAACCGAAAGCCAAGGCATCCACAGCCGTGGACCCTTTCATGTTCATGGAAGCCAGCTCCAACATCGGGACCGAGCAGTGGGATGTGATGGACCCAGAAGAGATGTTGGCCCACAATGCCAGGGGGCTCGACGAAGATCCACACCTGGAGAGCATCGAAGCCCTGCAGGCCAGGATGTTGCATGTGGAGAGTGCGCTGATGGAGATCTTGCAGCACGTTCGCCCGGCCAACAACTGAGAGATAGCACTGATCATGCATGCTTTGCTGGAGACATTGACAAGGATTTTGAAGATCCAACTTTCAACACCACGGTCAACAATAATCGCCATCAAATTTTTCATCAACTTGTAGCCCAATTTTCACAGGAATTTCAAGAAGTCTCCAAACGCGTAGGCAGCCGATCAGCAAAGCCAATTCAGATGCTCGAGGTCTTCTGTAGCTCAGCAAGTGAACTGACCAAACAAACAAATAACTTGGGATATCGAGCGTGCAGGTATGGTTTTGAGCAAGGCGACCTTTCCACCAAAGAAGGCAGAGAAGGTTTGTTTGAAATTGTCGTTCAACAGAAGCCCAACCACCTATGGTATAGCCCGACCTGCGGGCCTTGGAGTTCATGGAGTCAGTTCAATGAGATGAGGAGCACCGAAGGCTTTGCCGAAGTGCAGCGGAAGAGAGAAGAAAATCTTTTCCAGTTGGCCCTAGGACTAGTCCTTTTCCGTGTCCAGCGGAATGCCGGTCGACATATGCACTGGGAACAACCGGCCAGGTCCATCATGATGCGAACCCCAATGTTGTGGGAGATCATACAAAACACTCAGGTTGCCCGATTCGACATGTGCAGAGTAGGTGCCATCCGAGACCCCATGAACCAATTACTATATAAGAATGGCATGGAAATTCACACCACCTCACAAGAATTCTATTATCATTTCAACGGACTCACTTGCAATAAACAACATCAACATCAGCCACTTGAAGGGGAAACTGTGGTAAAGGGGATGAGAATCAAAAGGACTGAGTTTTCCGAAAACTATAGTCGAAGATTTGCCAGGAAAGTTGCACAGGTTTTGACAAAAGTCAGATGTCAACGTAGCAAACCTATGGGTTTGTCCGAGGCTTTTGCATCCGACGCCAAAAGAAATACCAGTGCATCCCTGGCACCTGCATCCAAGCGAGCGAAGCTGACACCCGTCAGTCCACTGATTGAGCCCAGTGAAATGCCGGCAAAGAAGCGTCGCCTCCATGAGAAGACCACCGATAATGTAGGAACCCTTTGCATCCAACTCTGTGAGAAAATATCCAGCTTAGCTCCTAGGGTAGGCAGGAAAGAGATCAATGATCCCTCCATTCTTGCAGGACTTCAAGAAGTGTTTCATGACAAACAAATAGTTCGGGTTGTGATTTGCAAAGGGACGGAGAGAACCATCACTCCCCCGAAGAATATGATGCCAGCAGAAGCTCCCTTTCGCAGAGCCATCATCATCCAAAGACAAACCAAAGCCATCAAAGTTGAAGGTCAATGGGAGGAATGGCGCCATTTGTCAGCCCGACAGCTGTGGCGACGGTCACATCCCTCCTTTTTGAATATAACAGTGTTCGCTCGAAATCCAACCGAGATTTCATCACCTGCCAGTGAAAGCCAGAGACCAATCAGCCATGAGGCCACTGAACCAAGTGTTGCAGCCCAATCTTCGGTACCGGATGTGCCAACCAATGAACTCTCGAACACACCCGCCTTTGAGAGTCAGCTGCAACCACCGAGTGTCGCAACACCCGAAAGCACCAAGGATCCAAGTCAAATAGACTTCGAAAGCAAGGACCATGGTTCGAAGTTCATGACGATGTCACCGGAGAACAAGAAACTTGCTATTCGACTTCACAAAAACTTAGGCCACCCAGATCCCACCAAGTTGAGTAAGGTACTTCAGCAAAGGGGTTATTCTGATGAACTGGTGCGAGGAGTGTTAGACCTCAAATGTTCCGTATGCCAAATGCAACAGCAACCAAGACTCCAACGTCCTGCGACACTGAAGGAGGAACTGAATTTCGGTGATAAGATATCAATGGATGGGGTAAAATGGAGTAACAAACAGGGTCAAGATTTCCATTTTTACCATTTCATTTGTCACGGTACCAACTACCACACTGCAGTAGTGGCCCCGAATCGAGCAGAAGTTCAGGAAAGATTCACCTCTGGATGGCTCAACTGGGCTGGTCCTCCCAACACAGTTATCATGGATTCAGCATCCGAATTTGTGTCGCAAGCATTTGAAGAGTTTCTTCAAAGCATGAATGTCCAATGTACAGTGGTCCCACCAGATGCTCACTGGCAGATGGGTCGCATTGAGCGACACGGCGGTGTACTCCAATCAATGTTAAACAAATATGAATTGGAACATGATGTGACTGATTATTTCCAATTCCAACAAGCCCTAACCCATTGTACCATGGCAAAGAATGCCTGCAGTCTAAGACATGGATACTCACCCGAGACTCTTGTTTTCGGTCGTGGCCTACGGGTTCCAGGTTCCATTGTTGGAGATGACACCTTGCCAGCTCATGCCATCGCTACCAATGATGACAGCCAGGGCATTCGCTTTAGGAAAGTGCTCGCGATGCGAGAGACAGCACGAAGAGCCTTTCATGCAGCCGACAACGACATGGCACTTCGTCGTGCAGCACTGAGAAGAGATCGTCCACATAGAGGGGCCTATGAACCTGGGGAATGGGTAATGGTCTGGAAATTCCACATAGGTAAGGGTTCCTGGATTGGTCCTGCAAATGTAATAATCCAAGACGGTCCAACATCAGTGTTTTGCAACAATGCAGGGTCTGTACTGCGGGCTGCTCCAGAACATGTACGTCCAGTCAGTGCGGTAGAAGCCAGACTAATTCCCATGACAGAAAATCCCATATCCCTGTTGAGAACCTCACAAGTCCCACCACATGCGCAGATTTCCAATAATCCTTCAGATCAAATTCCCACCGAAAGCCCAACCAATGAGATTGCCAGACTTCCAACAACCACTGAAGTGTTTGTGCCATCCGAAAACGCCAGACCAACCAGCTCAAGAGCATCCGAACAGCCTGACCAAGAGCCTGATGAAAATTCCCAAGGTAACCTCACCATTAAAAATGATAATTCATCACCCGACAATAGTCCACATAACCTACATTTAAATGACCCCGAAGCCGAAAGTCAACCCACCTTAGAACCTCATGAAATACCACTCCCTGATGCCACCGATGATGAACTTTTGTGTGATCTCCTGACTTGCACTGACGACGACAAGTCAGATCTCTTCGCACCAGATGGCAAAGACCATGTCTGGAAAGCCGAGCTCGAATTCACCAAAGCTCAATTGGATGCGATGTGTTTTTCCCAGGAAAATCCATGTGAAGAAGATTTCATCATGTTAGCAACAGCATCCAAGAAACAACGGACTGAGGTCAAGTTAAGCACTCTAGATCCTCATGAGCGCCAGGAATTCGAGGCTGCAAAGGCCAAGGAGGTGAACAACTGGCTTCAGACCGGGACTGTGGAAAGAATGTTCCGAAATGCCTTGTCACCTGAACAAATCCTGAGATGCAGATGGCTGTATGTTTGGAAGCCCATAGAGTGTCCTAAAGAACAAAAAGAAAATGGGGGGCGGAGTCGCAAAGCAAAAGCCCGCCTGGTGGTTCTAGGATATATGGATCCCCAACTGGAAACAATTCCTAGAGACAGTCCTACACTGGGGAGAACTTCAAAAATGCTGATAGCCCAAGTGATTGCCTCCATGAGATGGACACTCATGTCTTTCGACATCAAAGCAGCGTTCCTCCAGGGTCGCACTCAGGAAGGAAGGGAAATTGCCATTGAACCTGTCCCAGAAATGGTGAAAGCCATGGATTTGAAATCCACGGAGGTGTGTAAACTCATTAAATCAGCATATGGTTTAATTGATGCTCCATTTCTATGGTTCACAGAACTTGACACCACCCTGCGTAGCTTGAACTTCATACCATCCCCATTTGACCCATGCCTCTATTTGCTGTTCAAACCAGGAGCAAAAGAGCCATCGGGGATCCTTGGGGTTCATGTAGATGATGGTCTATGCGGAGGAGATAGTTATTTCCAGTCTCAGGTGAAAGCACTCGAGACAAAATTTCCTTTCGGATCCCGGAAATCTCAAAGCTTTGTGTTCACAGGGATTGAAATGAGTCAACAAAGTGATTCCAGCATCGTCATGTCACAGGAAAAATATGTTTCCAAAATTGAACCCATCCACATCAAACCAGAAAGAAAATCCCAACTTGAACTTCCAGTCACCGAACGAGAGAGACAAGATCTCCGTGCACTCATAGGATCACTTCAATATGCAGCCGTAAACACGAGACCTGACTTATCAAGCAGGTTAAGTTTCATTCAGAGTGACATCAATCAAGCGACCATTGCAACACTCATTCAAGGAAATCAGATACTTCACGAAGCAAAAAGACACAAAGACACCACCATCCGTATACAACCAATACCCATGGATAAAATCAGGTTTTTGGCATTTTCCGATGCATCGTTTGCTTCCAAGAAACAGCCAGAATCTCACACAGGAACTATCATTATGACAACCCACGAAGATATCGGGAAGAATCATGTGTGCCCCGTGAATCCCATAAGCTGGGGATGCAAAAAAATTCAGCGAGTAGTGACAAGCACTTTGGCAGCTGAGACCACTTCCCTCAGTACCACTCTAGATCAACTTTCATGGTTAAGATTGTTTTGGAGCTGGATACGTGACCCCTGCACTGATTGGAAGAATTCATCAAAAACTCTCAAGGAACTACCATCAACCTTCACAACGGCCACTCTCAAAGAAGATCCCTCGATTGCAGTAACCGATTGTAAATCTTTGTTTGATTTAATCACCCGAACTGCTCCACCACAGTGCCAGGAGTTTAGAACCCAGTTACAAGCGAGAGCCATCAAAGACATGATAGCTGAAGGAGTAAAGGTAAGATGGGTCCATAGTGCCGCACAGCTTGCAGATGCATTGACCAAAATCATGCAGACTCACTTCCTCCGACATACCTTGAAAGTAGGTCAATACAGCCTGCACGATGAAGGGCAAGTCTTGAAGGAACGTGCCACAAGCCGATCCCGCATGAGATGGTTGCAAACCTGCAACGATGAGAAACTTGAAAATAGTGAAGAAAAACATCTTTTGGGAGTGTGAATTTCCCAACGAACCCGGCCGTTGTGTCATTATTCCCATGTGATGTGTTCTCATCAAAACCTCGTTGAATAAATTCCAACCTGGAATACATGTCCAAGCCAGCTGGAAGGGGAGAAACCATGTTTCATGCACCATAGTGTTTTAGGCTTGAGGACAAGCCGTGGTGGGCGAGGTAGGGACTTAAAGCACTTGCAGCCATTCGATCGCGGTCGATCTTCCAAAGCTGTGGCCAGCTTTCTTGGACGTGGTATCTTGGGCTTTGTAAGCCTTGCTTGTTAGGCAGCTTGTTCGAAGGACTCTCACTTCTTGTGGCGATCACCAGGTGAAAAGCCGCTGACTTTGGGAGAGTGGGATTTGGTGCTGCCAGTGTGATACCACTCACAGTATAGCGCGTATATATATATATATATAGTGCGTATATATATATATATAGTGTATATATATATATAGTGTGTATATATATATATGTATGTAGTATATATATATAGTATATATAGTATATAAAGTACATATACTTGTGTATATTAATAGTATATAGATATAGTGTGTATATACATATATATATATAGTATATATATATACAGTATATATAGTATATATATATACTATATATATATATACTATATATATATATACTCTATATATATACTATATATATATATACAGATACATGTATAGTTAGGATTCTGTGTCCAAGTATTTTCCAAAAATCCCCACCTGGAAGAATCTGGAAAGCAGCATCTCAGCTGCCGCCGCGTGAGGCCAAGTTTTGTAGCTCCACATCATCACGCAGCTCGGGGACCGCATGGTGCAAGGCTCCAGGGTCATTCTCTACTGCCACCTGGGATTACATAGTCATTACATAGACCTTGTATATGGTAGGTACCTCCAATTTAGGTTCCTCCAGTTGCATCCTATTACTGGACCTGAAAAACATGTACTAGGTACCAATTGGGGTATGGATCCTATACTATCAATCATTTAAATATGCAATGATATAATATTATGTATATATATATATTATCAGACAGTATCTACTAATTCTATGATACCTTCTCAAGATATCTAGTTTTCCCCAACCTGTGGTACTAAGATCTGGGTAAATTATAATACGTCACAAACCTGAAATAAGGCCATTTTGGGATGATCCCTCGTATTAACCATGATTCCGGGGCTCGGGAGAACAGTGAGGTCGTTATAATTTACCCAGCAAAATGTACCTGGCGCCTTCCCCACCTGCACCACGTCCTTTTCCGCTTGCCATCTTTGGCTGGCGAAGCGCAGCGCCTGGCCGTTCTGAGCCACGGCGGCCAGGACCATCCTGGCTGCGTTTCAACGGTTTCAGGGGTTTCCCCGATCCCCAATGAGCCATAGGGAAACCCTGGGAATTCCCCACCAAAATTCACCAAGCATAACTCAACTATGGTGTTTTTTTGTTGGAAACGATGGTTGGTTCCACCAAGCAAAAAACACCAAGCATGGTGTTTTTTGGCGGCCTCACTGGAGAGGAAAAAAATGGCGATCAGTCAATTTTCAAAAGGCCCATAACCATAGGGGATATTCTTGATATATAATTATATATATATATTATACATTTATTGATTCATTCATTTATTCATTCCCCGGTGAGGATTGTTAGATTTTATCAGAGCCTTTGTCCTCCTCCTCCTTCTCCTCCTCCTCCGCCTCCTCCGCCTCCTCCTCCAGTTTCTCCTCGACCATGTCTGCATCAACTTCCACCTCCACTTCCGCCTTGCCAACTCTTCGCCAAGATCTTCGCCAACTTCCCAGCTCAGTGCGCACTGCTGGACCTCAACCTGGGACCTTCCCAGCTCAGTGCGTACTGCTGGACCTCAACCTGGGACCTTCCCAGCTCAGTGCGCACTGCTGGACCTCAACCTGGGACCTTCCTACTCAGTGCGCACCGCTGGACCTCAACCTGGGACCTGCCGATCTCAGTGCGCACCGCTGGACCTCAACCTGGGGCCTTCCGAGCTCAGTGCGCACCGCTGGACCTCAACGGCCAGATAGAATGCCAGAAGATATGCCAGATATGATAGAATGCCAGAAGATATGCCAGATAGAATGCCAGAAGATATGCCAGATAGAATGCCAGAAGATATGCCAGATAGAATGCCAGAAGATATGCCAGATAGAATGCCAGAAGGTATGCCAGATAATGCCAGAAAACATGTCAGATAGGATGCCAGAAGATATGCCAGATAAAGTGCCAGAATGTTTGCCAGATAGAATGCCAGAAGATTTGCCAGATGATATGCCAGAAGATATGCCAGATAGAATGCCAGATAGAATGCCAGAAGATATGCCAGGTAGAATGCCAGATAGAATGCCAGAAGATATGCCAGGTAGAATGCCAGAAGATATGCCAGGTAGAATGCCAGAAGATATGCCAGATAGAATGCCAGAAGATATGCCAGAGAAAATGCCAGAAGATATGTCAGATAGGATGCCAGAAGATTTGCCAGTAACAAAACGTATAAATGTCATGGTGGGGATAACTCGAAGTAAAGTAATCTATTTATTCAGTCAGTTATTTTACTTTTTTATTGATGTGTTTAACTTTTTATAGAGTGGGATAATATTAGTCGGACGATTGACTCCGAGGATCTCTTGGTTGTCTCGAAGTTCTTCCACTGCAAACTGCAACGCAAGCCCATTGCGACGCACCGCTGCCAGCATCACGTCTCGATCGGCGTGAAGCTCCGAGGATGCGAAGCGGAAGGACTGCGCATCTTCTTCCAAAGCCGACAAGACGATCCTGGCTGATGGAAAAAGTTTGGGGACCCCAGATGGGTATCGAAATCCCAAGAAAAGATAGAACAGCTTCAATAAAAATCACTGTTTTGTTTTAAGATTGGAATCTACTTTTATTGTTTCTCCTTCTCCATAGGGGGCATAAGCCATCCTGCCGGGGTCAATTTTTACCACATATCCCCACTTAACCAAAAGTCATGGTCAACTCCCCAAAACGTCACATGAGGAAAAAAAAGAAATATGGATACCAGAATTTAATGCACCCTTTTTTAACGATATGCTTCACCTTCACTTTAAAGAAGTGGTTAAAATCTATGGCACAACAGCATCTTGCCTGGCCACAAATCCATCCTAAACTACCATAAAATACCATCACATACTGGAAAAATAGCATGCATATTAGATAGACTCCTCCATAAAACTATTCAATTCATTATAAATTCTAGATATACTATAATCCCTCAGAAATACCAGATAACCATCCCCCATAAATTGTTTCAAAAAAAGCGTCTCTTTGTCCGCCCGCAACGTCTCCGCCGCGAACTCCAAGGCTCGTCCATTGCGCTGCACCGCCGCCAGGATCACCTCCCGGTCCGCCGCAATGTGTGCGGGGGCCTCACGGAGAAAGCGACCATCGGGGTCCTCGGACACCGCCTGGACGTGGAGGATCAAACCCTTGGGAAAATTGGAGAAAAAATGGACGAATTGGTTCCATGAAGTATAGATATATAATATATCTACTATAAACCCAAGTGATTGGAGTGATGTTTACCTATGTTTACCAACTTAGCGATTCCGAACTGGGGCACTAGCTTGTAGAAAACCAACAAGAGCGGGAGAATAAGTGAGGATATCACAGGGAGTTCTTAGCTATCTACGAGATATAAATATATATATATAGTTGATCTGGGTTGTTTGTGTTTTTTCTACATTGGTTACTAAAGGGCAAACGAATTCACCAACCAGGGATCATCCCACTGGGATGTAGAATGGGACTCATTTAACCAACCAGAAAGAATGCAATGCTGAGGGTAATTGGGAATAAAATGAATATATATAAGAATATGTAAGAATAAACCTACGGAATGATTTTTTGTTGAGGCAAACTAATGAAACATTGTCGAATTCTTGGGTTTATGCCCAGTTCCACATCAGTTTCGAATAGTTTCGAAGTATCTGAAACTTTATACATTCACATCTCAGGTTTGACTCCTTCAAAAATTCTTCCATCAGTTGTTTCGCCAATATGTGATCCCAGATCCCATGCTCCACATCTCAACTTAGATCAGTCGCTGCCTCCAACCATTTTGCCTGTTCAGGATCCCTTCGCAGAAAGCAGAGATCCACCAACTCGCAGCCCACGATGTCACCGATTTTTTGCAGGTCACGGAGTTCTTTGTCTCCAAAAAAGAGCCTGAAATTGGAAATATTGAAGAATTGGGTGGTAAATACGTTATCGAAATAATGTTTGGGAAAATTAGAATCGGTGGAAATAATTTTGGAGAGATTACATGAAAAAAAAACTAACCTCCAAGATCCTCCAAGATTGGATGGATTAGTACTGAAAGATACTAGACAAACTGTCTGGGTCCACTGGTACCCCATCAATATTGCCCTCCTTGGGCAAAATGTTGTGGGCCTGGGTGCTGGTGACTGGTATACAATTTTGATTGATTGAATTGGGGGACCCCTCGTTTTCATCAACCAATTGGAATTTGAGGCATCTATGGCCTGAGCTCCATTGAAGGAATATCAAGTTCATGTTCGAAAAGCTTCTTCACCTCACCAATCGAAGTTGCAGAATCACAGACCACTTCGCAAGATTTTGAAAGGCCGTTGCCCTTCACCAAAATATCCATCGCGCAGGGTGCCACCGCCACACCGGATTCAAACATTATATTAACGTTGCTATAACACAACTGCGTACCAGGCGGACATGCCAAATAACACTTTATGTTGCGCTGATGTATTAATCTATTGGTGTCCATTTTGTTTCAAGCAAAGTTGGAAATGTGTTTCCGTGCAGCACTGTTGCTCAGGCCGTGCAACAAGCACATTTATTGCCGTCTTTTTTGTGCCATGTGTCCATTCTCTGGCGTCACTGGAACAGAGGCCTTGTATGTGGGGCTTGCGCTAAATTGCAAACGAATCACAAGATGAACAAAATGCAACCAATCGCACATCACCTTCGATCGTAAAAATTGTAGTTTTCACGCAGGGCCCAGGGAAATGCCAAGACAATGCGCAGGATCCCAAAGCATTAAAACGCCAAAGGGCACTGAGGTGGTTACGACCAATTCCAAAGGCGGTTGGTGCGTGGAGGAAGCTCCTGAAGCACAATTGGAAACATACAAAGGCAATGTGGGTGTGTTTCAAAAATTGGGGAAGCACCAAAGCGACCATTCTAACAAGGAAAACGATGGTTAAGCAATGACTGGGACCATCAAAACTCCGGATCTGACCTGCAAAAAAAGGGTTTAACTGTCGGAAAGATGTAGGTTTAACCCATTAATATGCTTTGGATTTCGTGTACATTGGGTATGCCGAATTTAAGGCCCCATAGGCCCTCGTGAGGACGAACAGTAAACAAAATGATTTGCGGGGGTGCGACATTCTTGGACAAACCCGTATGATAACGTGCTGAGAGGCTAGTGGCTCGCACAAATTTTGATCACAATTGGGTTTCAAAGCATCTTAACGCGGGCATTACGAACGGCAAGACTCTGCGTCAACTTATCACATGGGATGGAAATCCGAAGGGGTTAAGCCCAGCAAACACGTTTGAATTTCATGCCTGTCCCTGGTTCCGCCTTGCCGAGCAAAACAAGAAGCAGCGTCCACAGGGGTCTTCCTCAGCTACAAGTACAAGGCGTGCGCGTTTCAACAGCAGGACCTACAGCAATGTCAAGTCTCCCTCCAAGCGCGACATTGCAAGGCACGCCGTTCAAAACGCTCTCAAGGCTGGCGGAAACCACGCCGACTTAAGGGTTGGCCATTTTGTCTTCCCATGGGTGCTGCATCGCCGTATCCAGCACCAGATCAACAGCAAACCGAGGCACAAGTGCTTGGAACTGACCGTGAATGAGATCTCAGAGCTGGAGAAAATACTCACAGGCGTCCAATGGGACACAACCTTTTGGGTCCATTAAGATCAACGTCCATTTTCTTCAAGCCAAGAGTTGGTGGATTTTGGGGCCCGGATTAACAGTAATTAACATAAATATGAATATGAAGATCCAGAAGGAATGATCTATAAATGACAGATTTTCATGGATTTTCTATGGCCCTTTGTTGTCGATCCGCGAAGCTGATGCTCTACTTGGATGTGCATCCCTGCTAGCAAGGTGTCGGCAACTTTTGAACTTAATCCCCAACTGAGGATCACCATTCCCATCGGTCAAGAAGTTTGAGGCGGTCACACACCTAGAGGTCCATCCCAAATTCAAACGGCACAGGTCATTCATTCTGGGCCAGGCTCGTTTACATCACGCGGGCTGGTTGCACCCCAAAAATTCGACCGAGTCGAGCAGAAAGGCACGGGCCTATCTGCGGAAAGAAAAAATTCGGGTTTGGGTCAGAATTGTACGCCGAGTTCTTACAGTGGCCCAGCTTGCAACCCAACAGCGAAAAGTTCCAGCAAGGTTCCAGGACTGTTCCGGAATTTTCGGGGCGTGCATTTTCGTGTCACCAGTCCCCGGCCCCAAAGATTGAAACCCAACAGATTCGCTATTGGAAATTAAACATATACTCAAAATCGACCACCGCCCTTTCCACGGCCAAAGGAGAACCCGGGCCCCCCCAGCCGCCGACCCTTGGGGTCGCTAGGATGCCTCCATAACAAGTTCCCAAAACGACCCCAACAGGGCCTAAGTCGGCGACGATCGAACCTCATTTCGTGCGAAAGGGTTGCGCGGGACGACTTGACTCGCAATTTTACCTCAGTTTTTGGCGATCGAACCTCATTTCGTGCGAAAGGGTTGCACGGGACTACTTGAACTCGCAATTTTACCTCAGTTTTTGGCGATCGAACCTCATTTTGTGCGAAAGGGTTGCGCCGGACAACTTGAACTCGCAATTTTACCTCAGTTTTTGACGATTCACCTCATTTCGTGGAAATCGCAATTTTACCCCAGCTTTTGGCGATCGAACCTCATTTCGTGCGAAAGGGTTGCGCCGGACAACTTGAACTCGCAATTTTACCTCAGTTTTTGGCGATCAAACCTCATTTCGTGCGAAAGTGTTGCGTTTCGTGCCGTCTCGTTGGCACTGCCCCTGCCCCCCGCCTTCAAGAGAGAAATAGAAAAGAAGGAGAGGGCAAGAGGGCAAGAGGGCAAGAGGGCAAAAGGGCAAAAGGGCAAGAGGGCAAGAGGGCAAGATGGTAAGAGGAGAAGATGTGAGGATGAGAAGATGTGAAGATGAGAAGATGTGAAGATGAGAAGATGTGAAGATGAGAAGATGTGAAGAGGAGAAGATGAGAAGATGTGAGGATGAGAAGATGTGAAGATGAGAAGATGTGAAGATGAGAAGATGTGAAGATGAGAAGATGTGAAGAGGAGAAGATGTGAAGATGAGAAGATGAGAAGATGAGAAGATGTGAAGATGAGAAGATGAGAAGATGTGAAGATGAGAAGATGTTTTACAGACCCCCACTATTGGAAGAACTCTGCGCTCAGACGCTCTCGGGAAAAAAGAACTGCGGTTTCCTCAAATGATGGATGATGAAAATTACCTTCAACAAATCCAGAGATGAGAATTAATTACCTTCAACGAATCCAGAGATAATGCTGAGTGTCCATGATTGTTCGGGGAAAAAAAACCGGAAAGTATTATCATGTTTTGAATTTGATGGGCATGTGATTGAGGGCGACCCCATAAGCCAACTGGTTGGTTGATGGCAGGCCCATCATGCAACCAGTACTGGTTCCTATTCAACCACTTCAGCCACTTGCGTAAACCCTGGACGTAACGAGATTGTTTTCATTTAAATCTCCATGGTGTCCTATTTTGGGCAGCTTCAACTTACTTCTGAAGATTGATATCAATAATTCCCACAAAAAAAAGAAAACACTGGCAAAACTGACCAATTTCATGAAAAGCCCCGGATTATTCAACATATCAAACCGCAAGCTCCACTTTTCCAAATCAACGCCCGTCAAGTGTCTGGAGCCAGCGGGAGAAGTCGCCCAAAATGCTTTCAGCTGTGATCAGGGCCTTTTATCAGTGAGATCCAGTGATCTTCGGTGATCTCAGACAGATGGCCTCTGGTAATCCTCTATAACTATAAATTGAGATTTCTAGCTGGATCCTTGAAGTTTAAAAAAGGGCGCACAAAAAAATCTCACAGTCTCACACTGGAAAAGCCACCATGATGGTAATGGTACGATAGTACATATACGTAATTACATAGATATAGATCCGTGTGTTGCTGCCGAAAATGGGCTGAAACATCTTAAAACCTTTACAGTACATCCTTCATACTGCAATTTGTCAGTTCACCCTGTTTCTTAGGTCTAAATTATAAATAGCTTTTTTTGTTATCGATGTTCATCCCCCGTTCATATGGGAAATCATGAGTTTTGACCCATCCCCAATGTGGTAGCAGGGCACACTCAGCTCCGGCTCACCGCCTTTGCCGGTAGCTGCTCCCCCAAAGCGAAGGCAACGGACCAAACCTGTGTCCTTGGGGCTGTCGCTTCGGGCAGCCGATTGGGTACAGGTCAGGGTCAAGTGATTGCGGACCCCATGGCATGTAGTCAACTCATTGCCCATCAACTGCGAACTTTCAGCGACGAGAGATCTCTACAGAATGCTGGGCATGTACTAGTTTCCACCGTTCGGCGTATTCATCAAATCTATATTTGGGTTTGTCTGAAAATAGGGTGCCCAAAAAAAAACTATAGTTTATCATTGTGTTTCCATTAAATCTGCAGTTTTGTAGTACACCCCATTTTCAGACTTGCCCATGTGTTGCTATGCCTCATGTTTGAACACATCTGGGTGCGGCCGACGCAAGAAGCAGGGCATGAGTCTCCAGCCTCAGGGATCTGCGCTGTGGTTCCATTGGAAGACACCAACCATCAGGCCCGGATTCGTAACCACTCATTGTCATTCTTCAGTGCTTACACCAGCATTTTCTCTTGATCAAACCCGTCAAAAATATGGTTCATCGATGTTTGATCTGAGGGGTTTTCCGGGACCCATCATCTAAAATTGCTCATATATATATATATCATGTTGGAGGTCCCCAATGGTTTGTAGTTCCCAATAAAACACCCAAAAACAAACCCAAGCCAAGCACTTGGGTTCATCCCCTACACTTGGTCCATTCGAGCTACCCAAAACGTCGGATTTCAATCTGTGGTTTCTATTCACTTTAAAGTGTCAGTGTTCCCTAAGATATCTAGAAAGTTTCACTGTTTATAGTATTCCCCAAAGATTTCTGAGATCTTCCCAGTTCCTTCAAAATGCGGGCTCCCGCACTGCAGCGGTGCCACATGTGGATGAAGACCAGACAGCAGTGCGGCGGCCACATTCGGCGCATCCAGGCTGAGACAATCTTCAGCCTGCCGACTCAGAGTCCGATGCCGACCTAGTTCTATATAGTGTTACATATTACGTAATTACATTAGACGGAATTACTTAAAATACAGATATACATACTATTCATAAACATCTAAGCATATATATATATGTAATTATACATATCATACAAGTATATACATCATATAGTTATTTATATATATATAATGTATAATATTTATTTTATAATGTATAACATATATATATACCCAAGTGACCAAGTGTAGGAGGGGGATTTGCCTCGGCGTCTGCAGCCGCCCGCCAGAGAGTGCCGAAGACCCGCGCGGCAAAGACCACATTGAAGGACCAGCCTCTGGGCCCCCCAAGATTCCAGAGATCACGGGGATTCAATGGGGAATATCTTTGGGGAACCAACCAAAATATAGAAAAAGCCAGGAAAAATATACAAAAATATAGAAAAATGGTGGAGATTATCGACATTTTGGAGATATGGGAAACTCCGAGTTTATCGAAAAAAAAATGGAGGAATCTGCCGGCTCGGGGATCAAGTCCTGACAACCGGGTGCCCGGTGAACTTCCAGGATTTCAGGATGGTGGAAAATCATCTGGAAGTGGTGTGTCCCATCACTCTGATAATGGATTATAAATAAATACTGTATATTATATATATATTGTAATATCAATTGAGATGTTGTATGGAAACAAAACAGGCAAAGGATAGTATTCCAAAGACTCTACGTGCACTGGTGGTTTCAAGCATGTTCCCATTCATAGGGGATAATCCACATCCCCGCATCCAGGAGGCAGGGTGGATATGCAACTGCTGGGTGGTTGGTGGAGAAATGCTCCGATCAATTTGATGGACGGGGTATGGGCAAAAACCAGGTACACCAAATATGCATAAATATGCTGTAATCCAAAAAGGCAATGAAAAACATCACCCATTTAGTTTGATTGTTTTTTAGTTAGGATGTTCGGGGATTTTCCAGCCAGCCACGTTCGATGACACGGGAGGGTAAACCGAATCCTTCGCCACAGTTTTGCTCACCTCGTTCCCCCGATGTTATACCTCCGTTCACGCAACCCTGGTTAAAATGTATTGGATCTATTCAGAACGGGACCCAGATCATATGGGAGGTGGTATTTTCCTATGATCCGGGAGGAAATTTGACTCCAGAAACCATCAAAGCTTTCTGAGACGGAGGCAATCAGCAGGCTTCAGAGCCTAAAGGGGAGCAAAAATCTGCAGCAAAAATGAGGATGTTTACCAACAAATCAAGGAGACATACTCAACATAGTCTGGACTCCATGATAATTCACTGACCCAAATTACGGCCATAAAATGGGATAGTTACCCCTTACACTACAATTCAAACAGCGTCTGCCAGCTGGCGGGCCCCGGGAGACTCAGAGATCGTAAATCAGAACGGTCCCAACATGTCCCAACAGCATCAAAAAGATCGATGGACTTTGAGATTCCGAGGGTTTGAGATAAACCAACAGGTGGGAAAGGAAATTATCATAGTCATCATTCCCATCGTCGTCATCGTCGTCGTCCTCCTCCTCCAGTCTTGGGTGTTCATGCCTCCCATCCCCCAGCCTATAGGACCCTGAAATGGACAAATCAATACTCAAGGCGAGGGGCGGCAAATTGTCATTAGGGGGAAGGTATTATATAACTTGTAACGAATGCGGCAAAACTCAAAGAACAACCCATCCCGGTTCTATCAGGAAGGGCTGGCAAAGATTGTCCCCATTTAAGTCATTTAAGGTTGTCTTTTCGGGTGTATCACGTTTGTTCAGTGCCATACGGTGGATGGAAGAAATCCTGCACCAGTTGATAGGTGGTTTATCCCATTGTTTATAGGGTTTCAACCATCCTCTTGGTGATGCAGGATTTCTTCCATCCACAGTATGTACAACATTCTACAACCCATACTTTGATAGGATGTTCCATTTATAAACCATCCATTTGGGGGTACGCCCATTTATAGAAACCCCCAGATGTACTCTCTGGTAATTTAACATAGCTATTGAAAATGGCCATTGAAATAGTGGATTTTCCCATGAAAAATGGTGATTTTTGCATGGTACAACCGTACTACAACCCAGCTGTGCAATGACTCCAAGCGCTGCTAAGCGACGTCCAACTCTCGGCAGAGGATCGTGAGCACACGCCGGCCACTCGCTGGAAGCAGCCTGCGACGCTGGGGCACCTTTTTTGGGTCCTAAAATAAGGCTGCCCCCGACCTGAAATTTACATAGTTTATCATAGTTTAGTATCATTTCATGGTTAAGGGATGTTAAGGGATCTCCTCATTTTGTGAAATAGCTTTGTTTGTCCCGAGTTTTTAAGTGTTTCGCTTAAGTGCGCCACAACTTCAGACCTCCATTTCGCAGACCTCCATTTCGACCACTTTCCCTTATCCCAAGCCCCCAACTGGGGGTAGCGCAATTCCCACCGAGTTCTAACACGGTGTTAGTAGGCTCAACTGGATTGATCCAGATCCAATCCTTAGCCTCAACCAATTTGCCCATCATAAGTCAACTATTTCGTTTTAAGTAGTTTTCTATCCCTACTCTTATTGGGTAAGTTCTATCTGTACATGGGCCGCCAGCCTGTCCGGCGCTTGTGCTTTGCCCCAGTCGCCACTCATCGCGATCTGCGCGACTGCACAATGTCCATAGATGTCCCTTGAAGAAAAAAAGAACATGGGACACTAGATAATAACCCAAAACATAGCTAGAAAAGGTTGGATTTGTCACTTGTTTACTGTGATTTTCCACAACTCCATATCCTTTTAGGAGTTACTAGAGGTCACCTAATTGTAACATGTGGACTGTGATGTTCACCCGGATTCCCCCATTTTGTTTACCCATCCCCACTTGGGTGGAAAGGAGCTGGTTCAACGAAAGACTTGGAGGCAGCGACTTTTGTTCAAGACCACCACCACCACCATCATCATCATCACCATCACCATCACCATCACCAACAGCATCTGAATCTATCATCTGGAATCGTGCATCCTTCATCAATCACCATCATCACGATAGATGCTCCCTCAATAGTAACAACAAACATGGTAATGTGTGAAAAAAAAGGCTAGGCAGTATATCTACTATATCTACTGTGTGTATGGCCAAGGAAGTTTAGAGTATTGAACAGTTTTGACTTACCCAGTCCATCCCAGCGCCTCATGTAGCTGTCGAATGGCTTGAAAACATCGACTGCCTCAGGCGCTAGAGGCGCGCTGGTGAAAGCAGAGGATTCTTTTAACCAGTAAAAACCGGTATAAAGATGGATGAAAGATGGAGAAAGATGGAAATGACCGAGTAATTCTTGGACATACCTTGATATCACCGGAGAAAAAATGGATATCAACAGAAAAACTTGGAAAAAATACGCATCAGCGGAACAGGTTTGGTGGGTAGAACCCGCTGAAAATATGGATTCCGAGAAAGAAAAAACTTGTTTTATCACCCAACAAGGATCAGGGCGTGACCAGGAAAATCGGGATGTATCGAACACAAACAGGGATATGGGTGCTATCTGAGAAATTGAGGATATCAACCTAGAAAAATTGAGGCAAGTGGAACAACCTATCAGATTGGATGTGTCAAAAAATGATCTTCAAAGGCAAGTCTGTCATGTTGTTCCCAAGGAACCAATTTTGTTTGTGAACAGGGTACCCCAAAATCGGTGAATTCTCATTCTATTCATTAAAATGGCCATTTTGGGGGTGCTACCCATGAAATCTCATGAAAAATGTCCATATTTTTCCTCGATAAATCCTCGATTAATGGATGATGAAATCCACGTTGAGAAGCCCACAGGCCGCGATGGAATCATCGTTCCCTTCCTCATGCAGTTCCATGGCTCGCTCAATGACACCTGAGGGATAAAGAAAGGGCGTGGTAAGTCCTACAGGATGGGGCCCTGCAGGCCCCCAGCTGAATTCTATGGTTTATGCTAGATATAACTATAGTTAATGGTGGTTATAATGGTTTATAAACCAACTTATAACTGGGGGGCCCATCCTGTAGGTTTTTTCGAGATATTGCTATCTTGTGCTAACTTCTGGACCTGCGGGTACAAATAATATATTATATATAATATACATACTGTATATTATTATATATAATTATATATATACAGTGTTTGGGGGGATATATCAATGAGTATATGAACCGAACCAATGTATCTACGTCAGTCAATGATAGTCAATGGGGATATAATCCCTTCCCCGTAATATTATTAAACACCCCTAGAAACCATTGGTTTGGGATAAAAACACATATTTGGAACCCTTTTCGGAGTTCAATATTAGGGGGATGGGATTATTTATATACATATGTGTATATATATATGTATAAATATAGATACATATATATATATCTTCTGGTGATTCAAAATAAAGGAGTATCCTATCAAACAACACCAAAACACGGGGGTTCAACTGGGCATTGCTTCAACGCTCTTTTGAACGTTCGAAAGGCTCTATTTTGGATGGATGAGTCGACCATCAAAATCGAGCCCCGTCGAGCCCCGGGCTTCCTCGGAGGATTCTCAGTTGCACGCAGATCCACTGAGCGGTCCAATCTTTCGAAGGATCTGAAGCGGCAAAATCTCTCAGGCTTGGAGTGGTTCTAACTTACACACTCTGAAACCAAGATGGCTGAGGACTTTCTTTGATACACAGGTCATCAACAGCTCGACTGCCATCAACTTTGGGTGTTTACCACCAAATCCTGGCCATCGGTCCGCCCATCGGTCCGCCCTAACGGTCCGCCCATGGTCCAGCCATTCGGCCTGCCACGGTGCTGTACTCAAAGGTCTCCCAGTGAGACCATAGCCTGAACCAAGGTGCAGCCCGATTACTTTGGTATTTACCATACACCCAACCCAAAAAATAATAATCATCAACTAGTGAACTGTTCAACATATATGAATGTATATATATATACATAATTATATATATATATGTACTGTACATACATTTACCATAAACCCAAGAGTTTGTTTAGGTGAACTTGGGCAACTTAGCAATTACGATGTGGGGCACCGAAAGTGCAATTCCAACAGGGATGTACAGAAACTCGGAAAGAAACCGAAAATGCATTTCCATACAATGGACTCTGACACTGAAATCATGAAACGCTGTTGTCTCAAAATTTGGAACTGCAAAAATCCCAATTCTGTCGTCAATTTGTTAAATCCCCCTGTTTGATGCTGAAAATTCACCATTTTTGCTGGTGAATTTCCAGTTTTGGATGCTGAAAATCCCCATTTGTCTTGGATATCCTCCGCACGCGGGCCGTAGCAACAGGGCTGCCCTGTAGCGCACATCCAGCGGGCTCAAGGACTGCACGAGGCAGGCCAGGGGGTATTAGTATAACATAGTATAACTATGGCCATAACCTCCATAAGTTGGGATATAACTCCTACAACTAGGGTTTTTTCAAATCCAATTAATTATTGGTGCAATTGCACCCAAGTATGGGATAAAATCAACAAACTATGGAGATTGAAAACCATCAATATAATCGTGCGCGACATTTGCGAACATAATCAGAATCGATATTTCATGGAGGTTTACAAGGGTTGTGTTGTTTGGGATGAACATAAACAACCAAACATAATGTTTGGGGGCAGCGCCTGGACAGGTGCTAATGTGATTCTTAGGATTCTGAATTGCCGGGGATGTCATGGGGATAAAATTCATCCCAGTTCACCAACCCAGATCAAAGTAACCGGCCAGGAAATCTGGGATAGTTACCGAAGCATCATGTAAATGGATTATTGACATTATTGTGTAGTTGTTTTTTTCCTTGTGTACAGTAGTTGCTATTTGTTTTCTTGTTGATGAATACGGTAACTGCAATGATTAGTCACTATTACTAGGTCCACTACTAGTGTCTATCAATACGGGCTAAACAGTTTTCTTGATCAATGCCGTACCATAAGTCCGTTTGCAGATCCCGATAATTGTGATGAATAAGGTATTAACAGATTCACATAATCATCCCCGTTCATTCATTATCGAAAATAAGTGTCGATTGTCAATCTATAAAGGCAGAACAAATCTATATATTCTTTAGTTGATCAGACCTTATGACACAATATGAATAGGTCGGAAATGTTCACTTCAGAATCCAAACAAATTGTACCTCTGAATCCATTTCGCCACGTTCAACTTTCAATATTCATATGATTCATATTCATTGCTTTATTCATCGGTTCATATTTTGCAGACATGGAAGCGCAGGGAAGTTTCCATGATTCCATGATTCCATCGTTTTGGTTCCGCAGAACGCCCGGGAATAGCTCCAAATCCATGGTGATGACCTTGGTGTCCTGAAACTGTCATGTGGCAATGGCAATGGTTCTACAATGTTTTACATAGATTTTGAAAACTAGCTACCATTGGTTGTTTTACGAGATGCAAACTTGAATACTATGATTACTATGATTGATACTTGATACAACCGAATCAAAGAGCCTCAAGTTTTGAGCCATTTTGCCATATGTTTCTTTCGCCATTTTTGTTGCAGCTGCTTCTCAAAGGCCGAGTTTTTCACATCGAAAAACCCAAAAGCCCCGGTTTTTCGCCTCACTGGTGGGGCGCGAGAGCTCAACGATGTGGTGGTGGAGTCGACTGTTGATGCCTAAACCTCGGGGGCCAATGGCTGGAAGATCGATGTCAGATCTGAAACGAAAGAAGAAATCGGTGAATCTGTCAGTCTAATCCAGAGTATCTAGGATTCACATGGATTCGGAAAGTTGTTTTACTTCTTTCCGGAAACTCAGGATCGCTTCACCTCAGGCTCGTTGAGCTGGTTTAAGGGCCCTCATAATTCCTCATACAGGAAACAAGTGGATCTTACTATCATAGTGATTGATGTGGTAAACCTAACAATAAACCTACCATTTGGGAATGGTTTATAGCACCCGTTTTGTGGTGATTTTGGGGATGATTTACTGTGGGGTGTACCACATTAACCGCTGGGCATTCCGCGCGCACGCGGCAGATAGGAATCAGATTGGCCACCTGGTCCAGGGCTGGCCCTTCGCGCAGCAGATGCCGACCTGGGCCAGGTGGACAGAACCAACAGAAGCTTCTACTGGGGCAGGTTTTATCGGAGGCGTCTGTTTTCGGGCCAGTTGCAGTGCTGTCCAAACCCACACTGAACGCTAAACTGAGGCAGGTGCAAAGGAGCAGCAACTCATAAGAGAAATAGCCCCAGTCCTGCCAAGGGAGTCTTGAGGCTCCCCACATCCAAAGAAGAGCACAAGACAGTTGGGACCATCTTGGCTGACTCCAAGTTGCTAGTTTGACGAGGTTCATTTTACCCTCCGGTGGTCAAACATGGGCAATGGGAAATCCCCTATAAATGGGCGTGTTAATCGAAAATTCATAGTATAAATGAAAGATGTTTCATTGCCATGTTTGATTCGGAGAGGCAGAGGGTAGATAGAATTTCAACTACAAATGAAGGTCACATCTCCTCGTCCGTCAGAATGTCCGACAGTGAGTGACTGCTGTAGCGGAGAAGTTGATGCCCTTCTTCGGCCTCCGATAGTGGAATGCCCCAGGACACAATGACTTGAGCAGCTTCCTACTGGAGACTGTCTAGCAATTGCAATATATATAGCATAATATAGCCTATATGGAAAATCACCATTGTCAATTTCTCTATTACCAGAGGGTACTGGATCACTGGACGTGGTATTTAAGCGTAGTTTAGGGCCTTAGGGAACTTCATTTCTGATCGTCTCCGTAGGACGCCAGACTGAGCCGAAGACCGCATGATCCCTCCACTGCCAGTTCGAGTAGTCGCCATTTCCCAGACGGCCTGTCGGGCAGAAATCACCAGTGGACCAACTCAGCAGGATGGCCAACCAGTGGATCCAAGAAAAAACACTTCCGAGAATTCACTTAAGGCATTTTTCACCAAAAAAACCAAACCCCAAACAAATGTGGATAGCATGTCACCATGATTTGTACATGTTCTTCTCATATGCCTTTGCCGAGAGCTGCGTCGCTTGCAGCTAAAGCAGCCTGGGATTTGCCGGCCAACTTGGTCGTTCGGAAAAAACACAGTCCATGATGTGGTTCTTGCAAGCCATGGCCCATTTAGTGCGATGCCTTACCCCTTTGTATACATATAATCATATGTATATACATATGTATATATATATATATAAGTAATAAGTATATATGAAGATGCTGATGTTCCACTTCGCAAAGTGTACCACATTACCAGGGGGTATATGACTAGGAAATATCCCCACTATACCGTTGTTTGTGGTCAAGTTCCCTCTCCATGTTTCAGGTGAAATTGCCAAACTAAAGTTCTTCAGGTGACATCTCTCCTGTTTTGAAGGATAAAATAACGGTCAGACAACGCAAAAACAAAAAGAACGCAGAAATTCCCAGGTGAAGCTCCCATGAATTCCCACCTTTTTTCACAACATTCTCCCAGTCAAAACCGAAAATAAGGCGACCTCCAAAGTCGGAGAATCCACAATTTGTTTCGCGTCCTCATCCAGCTCCTCCCTTGCATTTGACCTGCGAGATCTGCTTGGTGGTTGCGGTTGATCTGACACAAATTGTTGGCCATTAGGAGTAAACCCTCCCCAACACAGAAAGGGTGTAGTTGATCACCTTTTTCGGATTATTTCGGAAGGATTTTACACAATTCTATCTTTTCTGGGGTTACAAAAAACATATCCACCATTCCATGGGGTGATGTGGCTGCCATCTCGCATCAGTCCTGAGAGGCCGCACTGCACGCTGCACAGACATCCAGCCAAACCGCTTGGAAGTTGACGTGGAGACGGTGGTTTCCACATCTGAGGTCCGGCTCCATCTTTTCATAAACCCAGCGGGGCTGTTGGATAACGGTTACCCTAGGGTAAACATACAAAAAGATGTGGAAAATCCATGGGGAAACCCGGAACATCATCTACAAATGGTGGGTTTTTCCACTACAGGAGGGTAACCACCACCATACTTACAATCAGTGACTATCCCGCAAAAAAAAATGGTAAAACAGGGAAACTGGGGAGTGAGGGTTCAAGGTTCAGGTGGGAGGCTGTTATGTTTTTGTTCAATGTTGTAAATCTAAATGTTTGACTGTTTCTTTTTGTTCGGGGGCATAATGTTTCGTTGAGGTTGTTGTGATAATGTTTGGTTTAAGATGAGGGGGATAATTGTTTAGACTGTTGGGGGTTTATGTTTGGATTGAGATTTCATATCCCTAACATTCCAGTTTCATCATCTCAATTTCTCACAACTTTCGGTTTTTCCTTTCCCTTCAGTTTGGTTTGATGCTTGATGCTTTCTTCGTGCCTTTTGACCTGATATTTGTTTATGCCTACGGACCGAAAACTGAGGTCGCGAAACGCTTCTTTTTCGTTGCTGAGGTTCTTGATGCTACGCTGATGATGGGGTGGGGTGGGGCATGTTAACGTTCGTGTGAACTTGCTGAGGTTCTTGATGCTACGCTGATGATGGGGTGGGGTGGGGTGGGGTGGGGCATGTTAACGTTCGTGTGAACTTGCTGAGGTTCTTGATGCTACGCTGATGATGGGGTGGGGTGGGGTGGGGTGGGGCATGTTAACGTTCGTGTGAACTTGCTGAGGTTCTTGATGCTACGCTGATGATGGGGTGGGGTGGGGTGGGGTGGGGTGGGGCATGTTAACGTTCGTGTGAACTTGCTGAGGTTCTTGATGCTACGCTGATGATGGGGTGGGGTGGGTGGGGTGGGGCATGTTAACGTTCGTGTGAACTTGCTGAGGTTCTTGATGCTACGCTGATGATGGGGTGGGGTGGTGGGGTGGCGGGGCATGTTAACGTTCGTGGGAACTTGCTGATGGTTCTTGATTGCTACGTGATGATGGGGTGGGGTGGGGTGGGGTGGGGTGGGGGGGTGGAATGTTAACGTTCGGTGAACTTGCTGAGGTTATTGATGCTACGCTGGACGATGGGGTGGGGTGGGGCATGTTAACGTTCGTGTGAACTTGCTGAGGTTCTTGATGCTACGCTGATGATGTGGGGTGGGGTGGGGTGGGGTGGGGCATGTTAACGTTCGTGTGAACTTGCGTCTTGATGCTACGCTGATGATGGGGTTGGGGTGGGGTGGGGTGGGGCATGTTAACGTTCGTGTGAACTTGCTGAGGTTCTTGATGCTACGTGATGATGGGGGGGGTGGGGTGGGGTGGGGCATGTTAACGTTCGTGTGAACTTGCTGAGGTGATGCTACGCTGAGGGGGGTGGGGTGGGGTGGGGTGGGGTGGGGCATGTTAACGTTCGTGTGAACTTGCTGAGGTTCTTGATGCTACGCTGATGATGGGGTGGGGTGGGGTGGGGCGGGGCATGTTAACGTTCGTGTGAACTTGCTGAAGAAGTTCTTGATGCTACGCTGATGACAGAAGATTCTTTATTGCAAGATGTGGCAATGGAGATTCATCCACACGTACAAAAACTTGGCGAAAGCCACGGTGTCCAAACTGCAAGAGATGTAAAAATGACGGTGCGGACAGCTGAGCATGCCTGAACTTGTTTGAAGCAGAAATTGCGTTTCGCCTAAGCAAAATACACATTTATCTAAAAAAACACCAAATTCAGACGTCTGAATTTCAGAGTTTTTGTGATCGCTGAATTGTGTTTTCGCCTAGGCGAAACGATGATTTTTTGAAAAAAAAGTATTTCACGACCTCACTTTCCGGTCCGCCGGGTTGTTTATGATACTTCCGCACATGGGACATTCAGTCTTCAATTCATTAGTGTCGTTCTTTTCCTCTGTTGTTTGTTCCTTTTTTCTTTGATGATACTGTATGGCATACTGTCTTAATTTGTCCCTGTTTTTCTCTCTGTATCGTTGCTTTGCTTCTAAACAGTTTTTACACTGCTTACATTCATCTCTGTAATAGTTTAATGGTTGAAAGACTTTACATTTAGAACACTGCTTTTTGTCAGTCATTATACCTCTACAAGTTTAAGGGGTTATGTCTTTAAGGGGTTTTTAGGGTGGATTACTTCATAATATGTTTTGTTAAAATATTATGAATTAATCATTTATGCTTTCCACTTTCCTATTCCATCCCACCAGTGTTCAATTATCCTGACTTGACTTGTGATAGGTTTGTCTGTATCATTTAAAATTAGTTCATCTATTGCTAATGCTAATAGTGTTTGATTTATTGCCATAGCATCTCATTTTCCATCACGGTTAAGTTCCTTACCACATTCAACGATAATTGTTTTGTTAGTGAGGTTTTCATACATTCTTTTTATAATGTCAAATCTCATAAGCGAAAAAAACTATCATTCCATTTATTCCTTGGGCGTTTTTCAGCCTATCAATTACTTTAAACCACCAGTATTCTCCTTCCTCATCATCTGGTGAAGGTATAGGATGACACTTTACAAAGTCTCTAATCTCTTCATCTTCTTTTTCTATTGCTTGTCTATCACATTCGTGTTCATCTTCGCTTTCACTACCAAAGTCAGCATATATACCGATATTATCTCTATCTATAACCTGAATTTTTGTTTTACTCATTTTCTCTTATTATATATAGTTATTTTTTCTTTAAGTATTTACCACTTTTTGTAGATACTCTTTTATTTCTTCTATGTTCAAATATTTCTCATAACCGTTGAACAGTTCTTCAACATATTCATGCAAAAATATTTTCAAAATGTCATTTACCTTAAACTCCCTATTTCTGAATGTATAAGTCCAATCGTTTTGAGGAAACCACCACTCCCGTTTGTTCTTACAATATGTCATATATGTAAGGTCGTGAAAGTTTTTAAGGAAGTGATAGGTAGTTTTCCACTCCTTTTTCACAAAAGACTTAATCGCCATTAAGAACAGTTTGTCATGTTTGAATTCTTGCTTGAGTTTGAATGTATCCATTAAACATCAACTTCTCTTTTCATTTGCCGAGTGTGTGTTCGGTTCGTGTTGGATAAATAAATAGGTGATTTCTCCATCCTTGTTTTAAAGAAATAGATTGTCTTTTCTACTCTCGTCAGTTTTTTATCATTAAAATAGTCAAAATGGTAATTGAAATCTATGGATCTACGCTCCTTATCGTTTAAGTTTTTACATTTTGAACAGTAAAGGTTGTAATCACATATCTCATCACAAATTCCAGCGGGAAAAATATTGTTCAATAAATCCTTTGGGTCAGTCATTTCTTTCTTACAACATCCGCAGTTTTTATAAGTAAATAGCATCCTCTTACTATATATAGTCATTTTTTCTTTAAGTAGTTTTTGGGGTCTCTTTCAGTTTTTGGGTTTTCTGTTGTCCTGTATCCACTGTAATCGTTTCATTCGTTGTGTTTCACTACTATCACTTTCATATTCTTCATCTTCAGGTTCTTCTTTCTTGTCTTCATTTCTTACTTCTTGTATCATCCGTCTTATTTTGTCTATACCGTGTTCTCTGTCAAATCCTTCCATTACATTTCTAACTTTTTCAAGACCGATGTGTCGTTCAATCTCTTCGTCTGTCATTTTTCTAAATTGTTCTTTATATTCTTCATCATACTCTTCTCCGTCTTCATCTTCAAAGTCCATAAACATTTCCATTCGTTGCTTTTCCATTTCCAGAAGTTTGTTTTCCGTTTGTTGGAATTTCATTTGTTTCTTGCCACACTTTCCACAAACATTCACGAAGGTTTTTAACAAATAATTCCAACTAGGTTTTTTGTAATCGCCATTGTTTAAGGTGATACACTCGCTCATAATACGACATCCACAGTCAAATTTATTCATCTTACTTATTCTTACTATATATAGGCATTTTTTTAAGTATAGTATATGTTTTATTGCTGATAATTTTAAAAATATAATATTATAATATATGGCAAGGAAACTATCAAGAGATGACATCATAAGCAATGTCTATTACAATCTTGAAACGGGTTTCGGTTCAATCAATGAGACACTTAAGAAAGCAAAGGAACAAGACCAGTCCATCAACAGGGTGGATGTGGAAAACTTTATGAGGAAACAGCCCAACAAACAGATTAGAAAATACAGGGGTTCAAACTCCTACGCCGCACCTTTCGCAAGGTTTGAATATCAGATTGACATAATGGATATGAAACCCCTTACCAAAGAACCAGAGACGAAAATTCCAATCAAGAACGACGAACCGAGATACGGGTTGGTTGTCATTGACATCCTCAGCAAGTTGGCAAACGTCGTCCCTATGAAAGAAAAATCCGGACCAATTACATTATCGGCGATGAAAGAGAGTTTCAACAAAATGGGTTTTCCGATGTCCGTTTATAGTGATAATGACCGTGCCTTCCAAGCGGGGGTTAAAGACTTTTTTGGGAAAGAAGGCATCACTCACGTCGTCACCCTAACACACGCTAATGTTGTGGAGCGTTTCATAAGGACAATGAAAAATATGATACACGATAGAGTTAGGTTTAATCGCGGTAGTTGGACTGTGATGTTGTCCAAAGCATTGGATAAATACAACGACACCGTCCATTCATCCACCAAAATGAAACCCAAGGATGCCCACGACGACAAGAACCATATGGACGTCAGGGTGAATTTGACAAGAAGGGAAAAGAACACTCGCAAATATCCAGAGGTCAAAGTGAATGATATGGTGAAGGTCTTTGAGAAGAAAAAAGACAACTACACCGAGAGGAAGGAGTATAACTCAAAGTGGAGCAATCAATCCTACAAAATCGTCAAGATAGAATACGACGACGTCGGAAACAGAACCTTCAAACTGGAAGGATTGAACAAACCGTATTTGAGGCACGAGATTTTGAAAGTATAAAAAAATATCTATAAAATTAATATATGACAGAGGTAGTCGTAAAAGAGATTGATAATGAAGAACCCAAGGAAGAAACAATACCAGAGCCAACACAGGAAGAAGCACCGAAGGAAGAGGAGAAACCAGAAGAAATAATTGAACCATCAGTTGAAGAGAAACCACAACCAGCAACGGTAGTCCCAAAACCCAAAAGGGTAAGACCGTCCAGGGCGAAACCGCCTTTTGACCCAGAAGCATTCAAAAGCGACCTTGTAAAACAAATAAAGGAAGAACTACAAAGCGCGATGTCCGCCAGAGACACCTACAACAAAGCCAAAGAGGAAAAGAACAAAGCGACGAGAGAGAAATTGAAATCTTTAGCATCAAAAAATTTATACAGTATTTTATATAAAAATGAACATCAAGGAATAGAAAACGAAACTCAACAAAACAAACATCTACGAAAACGTCCGCAAGGACATCAACAGAAGACAAACCGTCCATTCAAACAAAAGTGCCAACTACAGGAGCGGAACGCCCGAAATGCCAGACAGAAGGAAAAAAAGTGTATAGTAGTTATGACCACTACTACCACAACGACAGCAACACGGCAAGGATGCCAACTCACAACCATCATCTTTACCTAAAGCGCCTTCTTGAATATCACAACACCGAGCACGATTACAAGGTCTTACAAGTAAAGCAGAGGATGAAGGAAGAGAATGAGATGCTACAGAACGAAATGACAAGGTTGAGGGAGGTGAGGAAAAATCACAGATTGGAAGATTACGGGGCGAACGTCCAGAATATGAAACAGAGAATTGATGAATACAAACAGTGGTTGAGAGGCGATACACAAGATTAATATAAAAATCTAAAGTATTAATATATAGCAATGACAGCAGAAGTAATCAACGCAAAACAGGGATTGACACGAATACCTACTTACGCAGAACTCATCAAGGAAATAGACAGGGAAAAGTTCAAAACCAATGACATCAGAAAAATCTTTGATAGGAACGCTTGGTATTTTCACGAAAGTCCGCAGGGTCAAGCACTGAACACAAACAACATCCACCCAGCAGACTTACAACAAATGAACTTCAAAAAGATGGCAGAGGAAGCGACCGCAAGGAAGGAAGAAGAAACACCCAACCTTGACTTTGAAGATATGACCGACTTGAGGGACGACGCCATCAGCGACTTTGAGATGTCCTTTGACAGAGGGGCAGAGTTGAGGGAAGAGAACGAAAGGAGAGTAGCAGAACAGGCAAATTTAAGTCATTCACAAGACCACTATATGGCAAACAAAGGGGCATACGACGCCGTCGGAGCAACAGCATCGGCAGGGATACAAGAGGACGAAGAACCGCCTTCAAGCAGTAGAAGCATCTTAAAGAAATTCCTTAAATCATCCAAACCAGTCATCAAAGCTGTCGCCACAGCAGGAGGAACAGCAAAGGGAGGGTCAATAGGAGGACTAATAGCATCAAAACTGACAGACGCCATCATACCCGACGAAGACGAGGAAGAGAAACCGTCCAAGATAAAACCAACACAAAAACTAATCAACAAACAAGTCAAAAAGGTAAATCACCAAAAGAAGTTAAAGGAGGAAAAATCAAAAATGAACGTAGATGTAGTGCCCGACACCGCAGAAGCAATGGACACTTCGGCAATACCAACAGCAGAAAAGAGGAAACCCTTAAGCGTGAGACAGTCCAAAGCAAAGAGACAGAAACCAAAACCGCCAACGCAGGAGAAGAGAGAATTTCAGGAAGACCCATCCACAACCACCAAACCGCCCAAAGCAAGAAGAGTAAGATGAAAGCAACCCCAACCACAAGCATTAGGAGCAACAATGAATCAACATCCCCAAAGACAACAAGACACCCAATGTAGATGAAGCAGAAACAGCACAGGAAGAAACAGGGGCGTCATCTTCATCAAAAGCACCAGTCAGGAAACCAACAATGAACAAGGCAATATCACCAAGCAAGGTAGGAATACAAGTGATAAGAGAGAAGTTTGAAGAGATGAACAACAGCAAAAGCATAGACACAGGAGACTATCAAAAGTTTCAGCAAGTCTATGGTCAGTGGAAATCAAGCAAAGGAGAGGAAAAGAAACAACATCTAAAGGAAGCGAAGGAACTTTACAAGTCAATCATCTATCCAAAATTGAAATCAAAATAATTAATAAATTATTCATTGTAATTTGATTAATTATCCACTATCTGTTTTAGTCATAGAAAATGACAGATTGGGCTTTTATCTCCAAGATATTGCCTTGACGCCTTTAACTCTAATGTCGCTGATGGCATAAGATGATGTATAGTTCTTGAAGGTAGATTGTTCGTCGGTGATGGTTGCTTTGTATCTCTTTTGTATGCCTGTGAGTGCTTTGTTCTTGTCAAGGTTTATCCATCTAATACCTCGTTTTTCCTTCAATTCGTATCTTTTGTAGTCCATAGTCTGCCTAATTTTGTTGAATTTGGTTTTCAATCTGTTCGTGATGGGTTTGTTTCTTTCAAAGTTGTAGGTCTTATCACCTATTTTGAGTTTCTTGATTTCTTCCCCATTCCGTTTCAATATCTCACCCTTTTCGGATGACAAAAGGTAATCTAAAACAATCTGCTGTGAAGCGTCCATTATAGCATAATCTATATTATTATAATCTTCTGTTTCTTTAAGTAGGTTTGGTGATGAATTTTGGGATTGAGGATGTTGAGGTTGATGTGATTGTTGAATGTGTTGTGGTTCATCAATGTTTCCATTGTTCAACCTTGTATCCTCTGCCATTTATTTCCCTTACTATATAAGGTGGCAAGTCTTTAAGTAGGTTTTTGGGCACAGGTTGCAGGTCGGGGTTTTAGTGAGGAAAGGACAACTGCAACATTAGTAAAAGTTTCTTTGAAACTTTCTGCATCTGTTGGTTTGACGATGTTTTGAAAGGTTGGATTTGCTTGTGATTGTTCGTCCGCAGTCGAGGCAGGTGAAGGGAGTTGATAATTTCCTTTGATAGTATTTTGAAAAATAATCTGGGTCTAATGGTCTCTTGTCGTAAGTTCCGTCTGTTTTCCATCTTGTGGATGTTGCGGTTGGTGGGTCATTGTGGGGGTTGCTGCATTGGTGTAGTGCTTCCGCCATTTGGTCAAACAGGTCTTCGTCCATTTCTTGCTTCATACCGTTAATATACATATAGCAGGGCATATTCAATTCTTAGTTATTTTAGACGTCATTTCTTTAAGTGTTTTTGGGGTTTTGCGTTGAAATTGAGGAGTTTGGCATCGTCATATTTTGGTGAAAAATGTGATGGGGTGCTCAACGAATGGTTTCTGCACGATTTGTCGAAGGAATTGTTCTCGACACAGTCGTCGTCGTCAGAAGTCCTCATCCTATGGCATTGTCGTCGTCAACAACCCCAAAAAAGGCGGCGGTGAATTTTTTTATGATTGGGTAAATGTCTTATGAACATGAATCATCATCAATACGCGTAAGTCAGGGTGTGTGTGTGTGTGTGCGTGCGTCAAATATATACAAATGTTTGTGCATCTACGCCTGTGGGATACGAAATTCCCACCTCTTAGAATTGTCACTCCTCCCATGAACATGGTTGAAGTATTTACCAAAAATCCTCACGGACTCTCTTTGAACCTTCTCAAAGACTTCCACTAGGATGACGTTTCAACCTCGGAGTGGGACGAAATGGAACAATGAACCCTCATCAGGAATAAGGGAACGGTCATCTGAGATGAGGAAAGCATTTTGATGAGTGAACCCTCATGTCGGGATGAGGTCGCCGTCGTATGAGTATGAGGCTGGGCTCATACCTCATGAGTTTCTGGTCATTCATAATGATTTGAAGGGGCTCTCATTGAGTTGAGGTATGAGGGCGGACTCACCCAATCTCCTTCTCCCCAATGAGCAGTAAAGCTATCAAAGACACCTACGGTCTGGCTCGTTCTTTTCCCCGTCGCTCGGACGCTTGTCCGTAGAGACGCTTTCTCCCTATGGCAGCACTTCTAACCCCATGCCTTTGCACAGCTCCTCCGCTATGCATCTGGTGACCTCAGGCAGGTCTGAACCTATCTTGACATCTCCGCTCCACAGAAAGTCGTGAACTTGCTGTGAGAGTTGAGTCCAAACACTTTGCAATGCATCTTTGACGCTCTGGGTGCTGTCGCATCTTTTTGCAGAACTGACGTGTAGTTTCGAAAAGCGTCCTGCCTGTGGATTATCACTTATGGTTGGCAAGATGTTTGCGATAATGCATTTCCCCTTTACCTTTCCCACCGTTTTCTGCTCATTGAATGCAAGTTGCACCACTCGTTCAAAGACGCCACGTGCAGTCATGAGCCCCTTTGCTTGCAGAAGGTCTTCTTCTAACTTTATCAGCCTCTCTTGGAAGACAGCCTTCTCCTTCTCCACCTTGAGGACATCCTTCTCCTTCTCCACCTTCTCCTTCTCCACCTTGAGGTTGAGGACATCTATCTCCTTCTCCTTCTCCTTCTCCTTCTCCTCCTCCACCTTCTCGAGGAGTATGTGGATTGCTTTCATCCTCTTCTCAGCATCGTCAATCTCGTTTATGGTTTGAAGCAGCAACAATGTGCTGTCCGGAAGCGTAGGACGAGCCGTCTTCGTTGGACGCGTGTTGCCTGGCAAAGTGCCAAAGCACTCAAGTGAGTTCCACCACAGCACAACGAAAACGGCCACGGAGCGGCAGTCACGAGCCATGGAGAATTTGGGGAATCATGCCGCAAGGGCGAACTGCGCGGGCTTCAGCCAGATACGCTTCCGGAGGAAAAGTGAAATGCAAACAGATGCGCTCTTGCGCTTCACCTTGCTTTGCACGGACATGCTCTCTGAAACTGGGCCTCCCGACAAGGTACACGTGGAACAGCAGGAAGCACCGGAAGCGCAAGGCGGACGACGGGACTGAAACCCTTGTCGTCAATAATGTCAAACCCAGATCCTAACAACCACAACTATTGACCTCATCAACTGACCTAACATAAAACGAACAGCGGCAACAAAACATTTACCCTCCCAGCAAAAGTATCAAAAAGAAATAGTCAAACATTTAGATTTACAACATTGAACAAAAACATAACAGCCTCCCACCTGAACCTTGAACCCTCACTCCCCAGTTTCCCTGTTTTACCATTTTTTCCCGCATTTGGGAAATAGACTTGCGAATGGCATCGCTAATGGCTGATCTGATCTGGCCCAGTAAAATAGCATATCAGCCTACTCAGCCGCAGGGTGTGTGCTTTATGTTGCAAGATGTAGGGTTACGTTTCTTGCGCGGGCATGCTGGAACGTCCACCTTTGTGAGTGTTCCTTTGGACTTGGTCAAACTAAAAGATGTCAGTATTTGCACAATTCTTGATATCTCCAAATGCAATCTTCCACAAAGATCATGAAAATTGCGGTATCGTCTCCAACACCAATATCAAAAAACACCAGTTCTGTGTTTGCCGCAAATCTGAAACTAGATTCGAACGGACAGAACTTGTCTTTAGCTCTTTCGTTGGTATGCCAGTTATTATTGAGATGCCAAGGGTCGACTTGCCACGTTGCCGAAATGTGGAGTGAAACCAATGCGGGGTTCACAAACACAACTGATAAGAACATACATGAATTATATGTATTATATATAAGAATCATAAGGATGCTACATCCGACTCTCTTTAACTCTACATACATGTGTAATAACTATGTGTGAATATAGATAATTACTATCACTATCATCATTCTTACCACTATCGTTGGAATTCATACTTTTCTATTATGTGTATATATACATACATATGTATGTATACATATGTACATACTTACAGAGTAGAGAGAGAGAGAGAGAGGAGAGAGAGAGAGAGTCCGTCCGAAACAGCCAATCAGCCAACATTCCATCAACCAAAGAATGCTCTCTGCGCCTGCATACTGGAAGCAGCACCTTGCAACGAGTCAGTCATGTGGCAGGATCGTCATCGTCATCGTCGTCATCATCATCATCAGCATCATCATCATCATCATCCTCCTCCTCGTCGTCGTCGTCGCCGTCGTCGCCGTCGTCGTCGTCGTCGTCATCATCATCATCATCATGAAACATCCATAATCTGGTAAACCCAATGCCATAAACCATCCTCAAAATCACCATAAATGTGTGTAAAAAAAAAGCAAAGCGCAAATAGTAGGTTGGCCTGCATGCAGGATCTCCCACTGCAGGGAGTGTACTAATTACTAAGTACTGCAAACCATGAAACCTCCAGTTTCCACCCCGCCTGGTGTCACAGATGTGACGCGAGGGGTGCTGCTTTGGCTGGCGGAAACTTCCGACGTCTTGGAAATGGCATCCACGACTCAGCAAAATTCGTCGGCTGAAGGATGTCATCCCCAGAAGGATGCGATTGGGATAGCTCCTCCTTGATGGGCACTGATGTAGTCTTGATACTTTGTTGAATCCAATGATTTTTGGAGTGTAAAAAAGGCCCCTGGCCTCTGGCAATTTGTTACAGTTTGCGAACTGGAAAATCACCATTTATATCCATTTATGTGTTAAGGGATAAATCATCGTGTCATCGAATTCAATGGGCCATGGTATACAGTATCTGCTTGCAAACTGTGAATTACCACAAGATAACCCCATGGAAATCTCCATGGAAATCCGAGCCACACGTGGGTTTCTTGATCAAGGCGGGCCGCGGGACTCCAACCTGCGGACCATATGAGTCATGGTCAAAACATGGTATATGCTTGGGATATATATATATATAATTATATACACTTGATTACTATATATATATATGTGTGTGTGTATGTATATTATCGTTATTATTGTTACTATTATTATTACTATTATTATATATACGTATATCAATTACTATATATATATGTGTGTGTGTGTGTTGATGTGGGATTTAAACCAACAACAATGGGAATATGATGGAAATAAACCATCAAAATGGCTATTGACTGGTGATTTAATGATGATTTAAACAACAAAAATGGTGATATCATGGGGTATCCTGGGATCTCGAAAACCAACAATATAGTATGTTGGAAATTGGTGATATAATTGTGCTATAATATGATAATGATATACGTATAGTATTAAATGTGCACTTAAAACGAATTGGGCCTGTTTCCGTTGTGCTCGGTATATATTAGGTGCTAGAGTCAAAACATGGTATAAGGTTTTTGGTCATCTATCCCATATACTGAGAATCCAACCACAATAGGTGATCAAAATCTATGAAAACGGATTGTCTATTCCCATCCCCCAATCTTGCTGTATAATATTTTAATCCATAAACCATGGCACATATGAGTTGTGATCATATGTGGGCCCAGGATTATATGGAGATTATATATATGGTGGTATAATTGATAACGTGGGATGATTTTGGGCGGTCTTTCCATACTGAGGATGACCAATGGATTGATCTAAGGGAGACCAAAAAAAACGGAAACGATGGTGAATTCACCCATAAAATGTCCTTGAATTCTGGGAGGGATACAGTACATCCTGCTGGATTAAGAAAAGATATCATGTTGTTCACTCTATTGAGGGACATACACACTTTGTTGCAGATCTGTTTACATAAGGGAAAGATCTGGCTGAATTACTGTGTGAATAATTCAGCCAATCCAAAATAAGGCGGTTTTGGTGTTGTTTCTATTACTAACTCACCATCAATGTGACGGCGTGACCTTGTGATGAGGTGAGGTCACTATTCTTCGTCCACATATTAATATTAAGATTCTGATACCCCATGTGCCATGTGCAATCGGGTTGTCAGTGTGGTCATGAATGCCTTGAGGCGCTAGAAAACAAGCCATGAACCTAATATTCAAAAAGGTTTTCCTCATGAAACTGCATGTCTAGGCGCTTAAATCCAGGTAAGTCCCTCCAGTTTTCCACATGTTTGTTCTGTTGGAAATCCTCCTTCACCTGCCATTCACCAAAAAGCGGTTCCCAGCAATCCTAACTTGATATTGTTTGGCTCAAAATACAGTGCCTCAGAAATCAAGCAGTCTTGAAACCTCATTTTCCCGATGTCAAAAAGACTATATCATACAAGATTTAATATATAATCAACAAAAACAGTAAAACATCATTTCAAAAAAAAACGGGTATCCGAAAGCCAATACCCAACCATTTTTGGCCATACCTCGGTCAAACTCGCGGGGCTCTCTGTCACGTCCATTCGATCTCCATCGGGCACCATCTCCTCTCGGGCCTCGGATCGAAAATCACCGGGTTTTTTTGGACCAGAGGGATCCAGAGGTATCAATAAATCGACCATTTATGGACTATAGTCCATAGCTATGTTAAATTGGTCATGGACAGCATCAGAAAAATGTTCATGACATTCATATCGTACCTTAGAGCAACCCCAAAATAAGATCAAGCAGAAGTCCGGAAAAACAATTTACAAACTTACACCATCTTACACCATCTTACACCACGATTTTTTAGACTCTGAGTTTGCTTAAATCCTCCCTTTTTGGAGCATGGTGCCCCCCGAAATTTCCATGGCAGACCTGCATCTCGTGCATCTCCTCGGGACTGGCATCACCTGCCATGAAAAAAAATGCAGATATTGCGGGCTGGTTTTATCTTTTTGTGCGTTGTTACCGCATTAGATTGCGAACATTTTGGGGGTGTAATCTTTGTATACCCACGGAGTTTATCACCTCGACAGGACCTAGCTTGATGGATTGAAAATCATAGGTAGGTACTTTAAAGCGATCACAAACGAATTCTTTCAATGCTGCATGATTTCCAAGTGGCAGTGCCCGTGACGCCTCACAGCTGGGGATGCTGCAGTTCTTTTACCACGCGGGACAAGAGCTGTAGGTGAGACTTTGCACACCTCTGGAAGGCTCTAAATGTTCTTTAGCGAAATGCCAACGCCACTTTCGCCGAGAACCTGAAGTCTACCTGCATCTTGAAGCTTCTGCATTTGGGGCCGAAAGACGTTGAAAGCATCACTGCTCCTGTGCTTACCGTAGACATCTTTGTCGGTGTATCTCTCATCCACGATCAACAGGAGCGGGTCTTTATCACTTTGGATAGCTTCGAAAAGCAAGCAAAAGGGCTCATAGTCACGCACATAGCGTGCCAAGACTCCCCAGGATTTCAGAAACTCATCACGTGTCGCAACATCTTTGAAGCGAAGCTGGATTGTCAGGCTCCATGCACCCTCATAGCCTGGACGCACCCAGAAGACTTTTACAGTACAACATGCCTTGCTTTCAAAAAAATGTTTCTTCAATCCGATCACCCATCATCCTAATCTCCCAAATGCCTCCAAATCATTCACCTTTTATAGTTTGAACCAACGCTAAGAGGCTAAGAAAAGGATGGGGAAAACAACCGAAAAGAAAGAACTCATGTGCCACCTTTTTCTTTCTTCAGCTCTTTCCCAAGCTTTCCAGTTGCCAGTCCATCAACAACCAGCAACGATGCAAGGAGGATCAAACACCTCAGGCCCTTCGCCATGGGCGTGAATAGAGACGTAGGACGTGGGGAAGGCGTGAGTACTTGGATCTTAAGGCTGCGAGCGTTGGAATCCATGTGTCCAAGGGTGCCTGGTGGTTCCTTGATCAACTTCCATTGCTTCTTAAAAATCGCAAGCTTACCACAGGCCTCCACTTGGGTTTGAACTTTGGAGTATGCTGGGAACAAAAAAATCGCGGATTATCGCAGTATCGCATCATTTGTCCCTTCTCTCGAGTAATTTGAGTCAGAGGGCTCTGTTGTTCCAAGTGATGTGGGATTGCGGGGTATGTGAAATCACCACGGCAGGGGGGGTGCTGAAGTTCTTTTTCCAGATCACCGGACAAGTGTTGGCGAAATCCAGGTTTTTAGCACCACACGTGCAGGTGCAGGTGAGACTTTGCACACCTCTGGAAGGCTCTAAATGTTCTAAATGGATCTAAATGGAAGAAAGCGAAATGCCAACGCCACTTTCGCCGAGAACCTGAAGTCTACCTGCATCTTGAAGCTTCTGCATTTGGGGCCGAAAGACGTTGAAAGCATCACTGCTTCTGTGCTTACCGTAGACATCTTTGTCGGTGTATCTCTCATCCACGATCAACAGGAGCGGGTCTTTATCACTTTGGATAGCTTCGAAAAGCAAGCAAAAGGGCTCATAGTCACGCACATAGCGTGCCAAGACTCCCCAGAATTTCAGAAACTCATCACGTGTAGCAACATCTTTGAAGCGAAGCTGGATTGTCAGGCTCCATGCACCCTCATAGCCTGATTGCTCTCATGAGAGTACTGCACCTCTGGTTCCAATCTCTTCCTTTTGAGTAGCACTACTGTGACACGAAAATTTGTGGTTCATGAACCCAAATACCTCCACATACCTCCAACCTGATTCCCAACCAAGTCCGATTGGTTTTACACCCAAAAAAACTCCTAAGAAAAAAATTACTTTACTTCGTGTGATACCCACCATGACATTTATACATTTTGTTACTGGCAAATCTTCTGGCATTCTATCTGACATATTTTCTGGCATTCTATCTGGCATATCTTCTGGCATTCTACCTGGCATATCTTCTGGCAGATGTTCTGGCATATCTTCTGGCAGATGTTCTGGCATATCTTCTGGCATATCTTCTGGCATATGTTCTGGCATATCTTCTGGCATCTGGCATTCTATCTGGCATATCTTCTGGCAAATCTTCTGCATTCCATCTGGCATTCTATCTAGCATATCTTCTGGCATATTATCTGGCAAATCTGCTGGCATTCTATCTGGCAAACATTCTGGCACTTTATCTGGCATATCTTCTGGCATTCTAGCTGACATTCTATCTGGCATTCTATCTGGCATTCTATCTGGCATATCTTCTAACATTCTATCTGGCATATCTTCTGGCACTCTATGTGGCATATCTTTTGGCGTGGATACTCGCGGTTGAGGTCCGGCAGGGAACACTGGGCGTGGATGGTCGTGGTTGAGGTCCGGCAGGGAACACTGGGCGTGGATGGTCGTGGTTGAGGTCCGGCAGGGAACACTGGGCGTGGATGGTCGTGGTTGAGGTCCGGCAGGGAACACTGGGCGTGGATGGTCGTGGTTGAGGTCCGGCAGGGAACACTGGGCGTGGCTGGTCGTGGTTGAGGTCCGGCAGAGAACACTGTGGATCGCGGGTCGCAGTTGGACGAGGACGACGAGGACGACGAGGACGACGAGGACGACAAGGACGACAAGGATGACAAGGAGGACGAGGAGGACGAGGAGGAGAGGAGGAGAGGAGGAGGAGGAGGACGAGGCAGGAGGCAGGAGGAGGCAACTGACATAAAATCTAACAACCCTCACCTGGCAGGTGGGGAAAAAGACTGACAGAGCTGGGCCACCTTTCTGCTTGACCGATCCAAGTGATCCTGTGATCAGCAGAAGGGACGCCATCAGACTGGCGCCCAGGCCCAAATACATCAACTCGCGCTTCGCCATGGGACCGGAGCACCCTTTGATCCACAGCTGCAGTGGGTGACACCGGTGACCAGGTTTGGGACACCAGGGTGCACCATTAGTCCAGGTTCGACAAGGCTTCAGTGGCCAAATGCCCATGCAAGGCACAATCTAGCTGCACGGATGCCAAACTCCGAAACTGGGAGTTCCGGGGAAATGCCCATTCAGAAGCCAAAAAAAATTGTCTCCCACCTTAGATACGAGAATCATCAAGAATCCAAGATGATGACCATATTTTATATATTTCTATATCATGTCAATCTCCAGTTGCCTCCACTTCCCAACATTTCCGGCCTCCAAGCTCCGATTCTGCATCCAAAAAGGGGTTGCTGCCTCTACCGGGCAGTGTTCAAACCCAAAATGATCATCCCTGCTTGGTTCAAAACGGCATTCCCATCATGGATGATGGTCACCATAATTTCCTAAAATATCCGAATATTCCAAAAAAATACCAACCAACAGTGGTTCTGGACACTGCTCCGGTGCTGTTCAAAAAAGGCACCTCACGCAGATCTTTTGTTCATCTCCGCGGACTAGATCCATTTCTTGAGGCTTCTATGATGCATTTGCAAGGGGTAGCCATGGTGGCATATCAATGATCAGGCGGCCAGATGCAACCGGATGCAACTAGAACCTACATACTCCGAGAGGGTGGATATATATATAATATCAATGAACACAAAGTTCCTGCGAAGCTGGGTGCAAAACCTTGCAACTATAGCAATCAAGATGTTATCTATATATTTCAACTCACTGTCCATGCCGACCTTGGAAAACAAAGACATCACAATCCATCAACTTCCATTCTCCAAACACAGAACACCATCCCTTAACTGTTTCCCCGCCTCCAACCTCCAAAGCTTTCACCGAGCCGGAACTAAACGGGTTGAGCTTCTCCACAGACCCACGATCGCCGGCACCGGCACCAGCATCGGCGCCATCTGCGGCATCTGCGCTGCTGTCACTGAAGGGATTGCTGCCTTCGCTGCCCTCAAAGGGGTTCAGCCCCTCAAAGGGATTCCTCGACGCCGTCGCGCCGGGGCTGTGCACCTCAAGCCACCAGGGAAAGGTTGGTGGAAACCCCCAGGGATGATTGAAGGTTTATATAAAAGTTTTTTAAAAAAATGATCTGTTGATAGGCCATACCTACATCCAGTTCTCACAGAACCGCTTAAGAATCTCTGGGATTCAGCTCTGGACGTCAGCAACTTCTCGCAGTCTGTCCTGGCCCAGTCCTGGCCGACTTTGGCATCATCTCGCTGGTTTCATCCATGGATTGATTTAAGAGAGACAATCTAATGTGGTTAAAACAATAATGAACTACCCATTTGGGAATGGTTTATAGCACCTATAAAAATGGTGATGACTGGGGGATGGTTTGTGACATTCTTTTAACCACAGGAAAACCATGGTTGTTACCATCATTTTTGGGGAACCAATCCCATCGTCCACGGGGATTTTCCATGGAACATGTAGATTGATGTAGATTGGGAAGCCCCTACAGGCACGTACCAGGCCCAGAAAGTTTGTGTTGTGCATCAGACCGTCCACTTGCAAGGAACCGATCGTTTTGAGCCTTAGCCGTACAACCACCCGGAAAAAATTGGAAATTTCCACGCCATTCTGCGATTCATGGAGCCCTGGAAATCTGACGACTCCCAGCATGAACTCTCCTGGACTTCCAAAGGATGGGGAAAGAGCTGCACCTCATCGAGGCCACGCTTGGATGTTGATCATTGCCAAACTGCTATCCTCACTATCCAGCTGCTGGGATAAACCCATCCCCAAAAAAACATGAAAACATGAAAACGGATCGTCCCAGGTGGGATTCCTGAGACTTCAGAAACTCAAACCTGCCACCATGGCATTGACCCCTGATCAAAAGTGATCAGCAAATCATGGTCGCTGCTGAAGGCCCCAACTGCTGCCATCCGGTACCTCCAAACTCCTTGCCAGAACAGCGTGCCGCAACAGCCCCCATGACATGGATGTTGGATTTAAGCCTCTCACAACTCTCGAGGGTCAGAAATGTGGAACATTAGAGTTTTCATCATCAGGCCATTTCACCCCCTTCAACGGAGAACAAGGTGTTTAAAAACATGTTCAATAGGGGAATCACCTTTGTGGTGGGGATTTTGCATGGCACCCAAACCTGCCACCACTTTATCTAGACACACCCGAACTGCCAAACTGCCTGCCACCACTTTCCAGATGTATTGGAGTCAGGATGTGGGCCAGGTCGAATCACCCAGGGGAAATCAGGGCCGATCTGCCAGTTCTCCCGGGGCTTATGGGTTGAAAGCATCCAGCTATGGCGCCCAGCATGGTCAGCCCAGGTTGGCAACACCAAATGCCTGTCTTTCAAACTTTGGAACCCCAATATGTTGCTTGTTTATCATTGTTTGTCTCAGCACTTTGCTGTATTTTTGCCATGCAATTTGTCATGTTATCATATTTCACCTGGATAAATATATATATATATAGTATTCACTAAACTGAACTTTGAACATTTTGGGATAGTTAGCCCAATCCCAACCATCGATTCAGCTCAGCTTCGATGTCAAAGAGAGCGTGGGCACAGCTTTCGAGAGCTTCGAGCGCCCATCGCCTCGCGACGCACTGATTTCGTTCTCAAAACTTGGATTTGACCCACAGAGATCGGGATTTGGTCCACAAGTGCAAGGATTTGGCCATAACATGCCATAACAATCAGATTTACTCTTGGGTAAACGAAGCCCGGCATTGGAATTCCCCATGTTAAAAAAGAGTTAGATCATCAAGGGGATGGGAGTCCCAGCTCCTGATGATAATCTCCAATAAGGGTAGCTTCAAATAACCCCGTAACTCATCATCAATCAACCATCATTTATCAGCTATATCCTCCTATATCCACCGATATCCACCTACATCCCAAAGTTTTCATGGAATCCCTATTAAATAACCAATTGTAATAATCCAAAGGTCACAAGTTTCACACTTGCAACCCCAAGCAGCACCTGCCGGGGGAGTAGTGGGTCTGGAAGACACCTCGAAAAAAACAGTTTCTGATTTTCAGACCCTCTTCGGGTATCAAATCACATATGGTGCATGTGTAAGAAAAACAACAGCTCTGCATATATGTACATGTGGAATATGTCCCGTTGTTGTTTCAAACTATAAAAGAAAAAAATGTTATTGGTTATTGGCTATCAACGTCCAATTTGTTGGGATGGAAATGCACGCCCACACACTCACTTGAACAGAAACGAAGTCCTAGTGCGATATATTGCTTGCAATTTCATGGAATAACAGCGAGATGTTTGTGGAATATGATGGTCATGGTACGGTATCACTTGATCAGATTTCAATAGAATAGAAAGGATCATCCGTCCATGTCTCGAACTCCAAATAAAACGGCAATCTTGATGAAGGCTTGGCATACCCAAACTGAGTGCCACAACAGAAGGAATAAAAGATTCTTCAGTAATCGAAAGGTCGTCCACAGACGTAGTCCACAGATATAGTGAGTACCCAAATCCACAACCTTTGTGCTGCATGAGCATGTTCAGAATGCGACAATCGTGAAAAATACCATAGGACATCAGAGGACAGTATGACCTGAAAAT
>CAMXCT020004780.1:105000-215000 GCA_947184155.2 Cladocopium goreaui | reverse complement strand
GGATGGATTTGGAGATAATCTATGTTCAAAATAAACAAAATAAACCCACTTGGGATCATCGTCAAATTTCGAAGTCCAAGATCAACACAGGAGCCGTCAACAACCGCAGTCCTGCCCCAAAAACGCCCCAGGCATCGTAGATGGAAATGGATTGTGTCCGAAAATAGGCAAAAAAAAAAAAAAATTGATCGAAATTGCCCATGTTCCAAAAAATGAGTTATTCACATTTTATCAAAAGTCTACCTCAAAGGTGCCATCCCATTCCCAGCCATTTTCAAAGGACCAAACCCAAAAGCTTCAGCCGCATTCGTCGCTGTCTTTGCCACATCTTCCAGCCATTGGGCCCTGCCCTCAAGGGCTCTGGTGGCATGCTTCAAGCGCTTTGCCTGGGAGGATCAGTTCCGAAAATTGGGGGCATCGGTCGATACCAATTACAAAGTACCTAGTACAAAGATGTGTAAAGCCACAATAAAGGAGGATTGTGCCCCCCCCTTGGGTCTTTTGGGGGAACATCTGGGATTTGAGCAACCAACAATCAGGTGTTGACCTGGAGGTTTACGAGATTGGGAGCTAGGTCATGCCAGTGGTGGGACCATCGGCTGACTGGACATGCATAAGTACCAGCGTTCTTTCGGTCTGAATCATTCGAAGATGCATTGACCAATATCAAACCACCGGGAAAAGAAAAGATGGTGTCCACTTTGTTCATCGCAAAACTCTGAGTTCATCGAGTGAAGTGAGGGGTGAACTGTCAACCCAGCGACTTGCTGCCGCCTGGCTACTTGCAGGGCAGGAATGGCAGGAAACGAAGTTGGTGAATGCAACCCCACATCAATTTGGAATGTGTATCCCATCTATGACTGGCTTATAGCCATTCCAGTCGTTAAGTGCTATGTTAGGCCATGCAGTCTACAACTGGGGATATTCCAACCACACCCAATACCATCTATATCTAGCTGGTCTATCACTCACAATATATATAGAGCCATATTTTATATATACATAGGATTTGCCTTGTACAAGTGGAAACCAAGATGGCTATCTGGATATCACCACAGTTAGGTCAGTAAGGCTTCAGTCAAAATAGCTATTCCATCCATATGTAATTGGCGTGTAAGTTATACAACTAAATCTATAATTTGTGTGTGTGCATGTGTATGTATGTATGTATGTATGTACGTAGGTAGGTAGGTAAGTAGGTAGGTAGGTAGGTAGGTAGGTATGCATGTAAGTAAGTATGTAAGTATGTAAGTATGTAAGTATGTAAATATGTAAATATGTAAGTATGAAAGTGTGTAAGTGTGTAAGTGTGTAAGCATGTAAGTATGTTGGTAAGTAAGTAAGTATGAAAGTAAGTAAGAATGCAAGTATGTATGTATGTACGTATGTATTTATGTATGTATGTATGTATGTATGTATGTATGTATGCATATATATGTATGTATGTATGTATGTGTGTTTGTATATGTGTTTGTATATGTGTATGTATATGTGTATGGATATGTGTATGGATATGTGTATGTATATGTGTATGTATATGTGTATGTATATGTGTATGTATATGTGTATGTGTATGTGTATGTGTATGTATATGTGTATGTAGATGTGCATGTATATGTGTACGTATATGTGTATGTATGTATATGTGTATGTATGTATATGTGTGTGTATGTATATGTGTATGTGTATGTGTATGTAGATGTGCACGTATATGTGTACGTATATGTGTATGTATGTATATGTGTATGTATGTATATGTGTGTGTATGTATATGTGTATGTGTATGTATGTGTGTATGTGTGTATGTGTGTATGTATGTATGTATCTATGTATGTATCTATGGTTGTATCTATGTATCTATGTATCTATGTATGTTTCTATGTATCTATGTATCTATGTATGTATCTATGTATGTATCTATCTATGTATCTATGTATCTATGTATCTATGTATCTATGTATCTATGTATCTATGTATCTATGTATCTATGTATGTATGTATCTATGTATGTATGTATGTATGTATGTATGTATTCATTTTACAATAACTGGGATATTCCATATACAACAAATTGCATCTAGCTGGTCTATCTGTTTGAATAGGTAGCCTTCTATGGGAAATCACCAGTTCCGAGCCCCCGGCCACGCCAGCACCCATCTGCGCCATTCGCGCCAAATCCTCGTTGACAGGCTCCAGTCGTTTCCTTGGCAGTGGATATGATGGATGTGTGAGAATATGTTTAAAACATGTCCTAGAATATTCTACAATAACATCAAACTTCATTTTTTACTTGTATCATGATTATTAATGGTATTACTATTATTGTTGTTTTTACTGCTGTCAATATTGTTATTGTTAAATTACTATACTTACTGCCATTATTATAATAATTATTATTGTCACAATTGTTATTCTTTCAGGGGACTGCTCACACAGCCATGCTTCGCTGCCAACCAAACTCAGTCCGAGCTACTATGTCAGGGAAAGCAAACAGTATTTCTATCTATATATATTTCTATGGATATGTTGCAATTTGGTTGGTTTCCTTGAAATTCATCCTGAACACGGGACGTGTCTAAGATCTCTGCAGTTCAGCCGCCAGCTCATCATCGGAGAGTCCAACAGGGCCTGAGATTCTCAGGGGCCACAGGTGAGTCACTCAGCCTGTAAAACATCGTCATTTCCGGGCTATATCCACCATTGTTTGATCATCTTTGCATCATGATATTCCATTCACCATCATTCTTCCGGCGTTCTTTGCACATGAAAAAAAAAACGTGTTGATTCCCATGTCTTGGGGTTAAGAATGCTCCCCCGCATTGAAAAGGGGATCAACAGTTTTTATGGTGTGGACATCATGTTTAACCCCATTGCTTGATGCCTGGTCTGGGCCCGTCCACTTTAATCCCCAGTTCCCTAGACCAGTTAGGAACACCAACCTCTTCCAACCGTAGGTCAACTGTGTCCCACCTGCGGAATCTTCATCGCACTCCTCACACAAGTGCCGCCTCATTTTTACGTGGCCACGTCCCATACCCATACCATCCACTCTGACAGTATATTTACCACATGTGACAAATCCCAACAAATTCACCATTTCAGCGGATGGTTGTATAAAACCCACCCATTTCATCAAGTCTGATTGGGAACGGGAATGTTCACAAAAATGGTTTGGGATGCAAATCACATTACCTTTATCACAAGTTATATTTGGATAAATGCAGATATATAGCAACCCCCAGAAGAAAAAAGTCAGTTGCCACCATTCTAGTAGAAAGTACTTTCCTATCTTTCTGGGAGTTGCACCAGCAAATGGATGATAAAACATCAAAATCTGAGAAGGAAACAGCAAGAAATCAGGAGGCAATCGACGCAGCAGCACCTCAGTTTCCACGCACGAATTTGAGAATTGTCACTGGTAAATTCTGGATTATGGATCATCTTGGATAATGGGGTTAAATGATTATAGTAAATTGCACGCATCCGAGGTCAAGTTGATCATGTTCAGTGCTAAATCATCCATGAGGCTTTGCCTGAAAATTCGCTGCTACCAATTTAAGAGATAGTCTCTTCCATCTTGTTCCATGATCACCTCCATGATTTTCGATCTTTCAACATGTGATTTCTGTTTCCATCTAAGTAATGGAAGTTTCATGTCATGTTTCATCATCCTAGGTCATCAACTCCATCATCAACTCCATCATGTTCCCGTGGTTCAACAGCGATCCACTGCTCCCACGGCTCGCGAATCTTCGCCTGCGTTTCCTTCTCCATGTCCTCCAGCTGCAACAGAGGATCAGTCTGGACCTGACACAAAGGATGCTTCACCATCTAAAACACGGAGGTCATTTGGGCTCCAGGATATCATGTATATATTATCATGTATAATTAACATTATTATTACTATTACTATTATTATTACTATTACTATTAGTATTAGTATTAGTATTATTTTTACTATTACTATTAGTATTACTATTACTATTACTATTAGTATTAGTATTAGTATTACTATTACTATTAGTATTAGTATTAGTATTACTACTACTATTAGTATTATTAGTATTAGTATTATTACTATTACTATTACTATTACTATTAGCATTACTATTAGCATTACTATTAGCATTAGTATTAGTATTTCTATTATTATTGCTATTACTATTACTATTACTACTAGTATAACTATTACTATTACTATTATTACTATGTATAATAGCATATAATACAACAATATATATATCATAATATATAACCGTATAATATATAACATTCTATATATATACATATATATATACATGAATGGTGATGAATAATAGTGGGATGTTTTGGATGTTTTGGGCTATATAATCTATTTTCAATAGAAACTCAGATAATTGGTATGGTTGGCTGACAACATTGCACAGGATCTCGGCATTTTACCATCTAACTCCGGAGTTCCACCTGCAGCTTTCGGCCGATTTTGGGGCGGCGATTCACTGCGAAGTTCTGTTGAGCGAAACTGCCGGCAGCTGAAAGTAACGGGACTCTCAAATTTCGAAAGTCACGACTGAGCCGATCGCTACAAATCAATCTGTTTCAAAAGGCACTCTAATGGCACTTTTTTAATTTCCGCGGAAACTGGGCGGACGCTTGGCAAAAAAAGCCTGCACCCCTTCTTCCATGTCATTGGAAGACCAGGTTTGCTTTCGCTTCTCGTGGAGCTCTTCGAAGACCTCTGGGGTCAAGGATGGGGCTGGGCTCATGCAGAGCAACTGCCTCTTCAGCAGATGGACCACCAGTGGTGCTCTGGACGCGATGATGTGGGCCATCTCTTGAGTCCTGACCCATGAAACCCACGGGGACCATAAGATGGGACTGTTTCATATGGATGGGATTACTGATGAGACATGATGTTTCTTCAAACCTCACCTGGTCAAGATTCTACGGGATCAACAGCTGAAAACCCAATCGGTGACATCCTGCCCGGTCCTCTGCTCCAACTTCTCCACCGGCACCACATCGTTCAGGAAACCGATCTGTAACGCTTGATCCGCTGAGATCGGCTCACCGGAAAAGAACATCCACTTCACGATGTGCAGCGGCATCACCTGTGCGAGTTCCATAGCCTCATGGGGAATGTATGGGATACCAACATGAAGATTTCAAATATAAATGTCCCGTAGGCCCTACACTTGGATATGCCAAAAATGGGAATACGGCTTATTTAGTCATCTATTCAATCATGTTTTTCTTTCATGGGATTGCCAGTTTATGGATCATGATGATCCCATGTATGTCAGGTAGTAGTATAACCCCTGAATAAATTGTCAACCACCCATCACGTTTATCAATTATATCCCCAAGGGTCTGCGGCATAGTCTTTAACATCAACACTATGTATCCCCCAAAACTCACGCCCACTTACCGTTTAATAGAAAAAGAACAACACCAACCCACCAAACGCCTCAAACTGCCAAATATGTACATATACACATACATATACAAATACATCTACATGCATCATATATATATAATTATGAACAACTATATGAAATCCTACAAAAACATAAACCTCTCAACATCCCCCAAGAACCGCCATTTGTTCGCCTGTATAAAATGCGACATGCCCGAGTGGTTGTAGGGCAGCCCGATCTTCGCTGGGGTGATGGCGAAGGTGGTCTGCGGCGTGGCGATCAACACATCGCAGCAGGCACAGATGTCTGTGGCGCCGCCCCAGACGGTGCCCTCGATGGAGCCAAGCACGGGGACCGGCAGGTTGCGGATGCGATCCAGGAGCTTTACAAAGGAATCCTCACCTGGGATATAAGTTATGATAGTTATGATATAAGGATATATAAGGATATATAAGGATATATATGTATATTATTATATATAAGGATATGCACAATGTTTTTTTTCGATGTAGTTTGTTGGGGGAGATATGTGCAATCATATGTAGTTTTTGACGTGGATGGATTATGAGGATTGTAATGTGGGACATCTCCAAATTCACCGCCTCCAAAACAGTGTTTGTTTATTGGGTTGACCAGTTCATTTACCACATTATATTTAATATAATATGAATCATGAGGATCATGTTTGATGGGGATATCTTCTAGCAGTATATTACAAATATCATATAATACTATATTGTATTGTATATTATATATGTGTATGTATATGTATATTAGTGGCTCTGTTTGATACAAAATTCACCTGGATATGATATAATGATATGATATGGATTGATATGGTCTGATATGGATATTGGCAGTACCCAATACTTATGATCATGAGGATTTTGGGATCCAAGAATCATGTTTGGATTATGGCTCTGCGAACGTATCATTTTTCAACCCTGACCTGGAAATGCTGGGGTTGGAAATGAGCCTTTGGGAACCTTGCGAGGTCATTGAAGAGATATTTGCATTGACTTGGAAGGGATTCGACATGTCAACGGTGGAAGATTAGTTGTTACTCCTCCAGGTGGTTTTGGATGAAGTTTCTTGAGCCAAGACGGAGATGATTCCAAAACGGGTAGGACTGATCAAACTGTATTTCCAAAAATGGAATGTCATTGAGAAAAAAAATGGATCAAACAAGTACGGATCATCTTTAGATAGAAAGTTGATCCATCCAAATCACAAGCGATTTGGTGTTTTTTCTTCGCAACGATTCCATTGCGAATCTATTACAAACGCAACTACTGCTACAATAACCTTCCAAAACATTATGTAGACGGGATTTCCTGGAATGATCTAGCTGAGCCACAAAAAATACCCGCATCGCATTCCATTCTACTGGTTGCAAAGTATCCCTATTGTGGGCACCCCCAATATGAACCCATCAACAAAGCTATCTTTAATGACTCAACTGGAAATCACCAACCAGATCAACCCAGTCGCAGCTCAAAGGATCCTGAAATTTGCTTTTGCCAAAGCTCCTTGCGTCAGACCCGTCGACCCGCTTAAAATCTCGCACGTCGTGCCCAGAACTCCAGACCTTCACACCCGGTGAGGAGCGAAGAATCACCACGCGCACACCGGCAGAACAGCAACGGTCTAACAAGCCGCTCAGCTCGTCGCAAACGTGCCTTAAGGTCACTGCAAATCCCAGTTTTGAAGCCAAGGGTATCCACTGAATCCACTGATTTTGCCTTTTTTTTGTCGTTTTCGTAAACCATCGATTTTTTCTAGGGAGTGAATGATTTTGGGCCACTTCCATGTGTTTCTCAAGCACTCTCTGTTATGCCAGCCATTTCATCTCAACGGGTTTGTCTGAAATTGGGGTGAAAAAATCCACTGGTGAATAATCACTTTCACGGGTAAAAGTGCGATAACTGGGGGGTTCACTAACTAGCCATTTTCAGACCCTTTTTGTTGGGAAAAACTTCAACCTTGGCTTCAGAAGCAAAAACGACGAACTCACCATGCCCAGCTTCTGGCTGAGCGCATTCCGTTTGCTCTCGTTGCACATTGTTATGATGCCGATAAAACCTGAAGTGGGGCCACCAACCGACCAACCGACGAACTCGTTTGTTCAACAAATCATTTGTTCGGAATTCTTGGAATAGAAGAAAAAATGTGTATGAACTATATATATAATATTACATAGTTTAATACATATTGACATATTGAACCATTGGCCAGTCATCCGTTTCTCAGGTATGGCTGGAAAATAGCGGAAAAAAAAAAACTTAAAAAAAGACACCAGCCATGGCACCATGGACCTCCATCTCCACCGCTGACTTCCCACAGATGGACCCGGAGTTCTGCCGTTGGATGGGTGGCGCCTCGGGGAAGGCGGCCCCAGGCCGCGGCCGCGCCCGCAGGTGCTCCAGGGCATCCAGCAACACCAGAGTGGCACCAGGTGCACGCTGAACGGCGGCCCAGGCAGTATCCTGGAGGGCACAGAACGATGGGACAAGTTTTCTCCCTATCAACCTTGGTTTTCTCTATGTCTGGGGCTAGTCGTTGAACAATTTGCGAAGGATTTTTGAGTCATATCCTCTGTTGAAAAAAAAGTTTGGGGAGGGGCTAACTTGCAATAGCTCCCCCACAAAATCAAGCCATGGGGAAATTCAAATCAGTGACTCAGCAGATCCAGGCATCGGACAGATTCAAGAGGTCCGTCTCGCAGAAGACTTCTTGTCCTTTTAGCCACTCAACCAGCTCCTCTCAATGAAAGACTCATGATAATCATTATGCTTTGTCATGGATGACCAAGCTCCCTGAAGGGTCAAAGATATACCCTGCGGATTGTTCCCTATCAATATCCAGATATAGATATATATATATATAACCCTTAAGTGGTTGATACAGATTCCAATACCAAATAATTGACTGTGACATATGGTTCATACTGTCTTCGCCTTTCTTTATATAATCCTCTATTGATATTGGTTGCCAAGATGCGCCCCGTTGTGATGTGTAAAAGGCAACACGACACCTAGTTGCCGAGTTCCGGTCGTTGAAACCATTGAAACCCAGTTCCACTTTGGTTTCTCTGAGAATCATTGGACAAAGATGTCCCCCGTGAAAATTGGCCGTGTTTTTTCGCTATCTCCCTCATGTTCGGAGCCATTTGGGATATCTTGCTAGGTACACAGACAAAACGTGATACTATCAACCCTGGATTCATAACCCAAACGGCTGTTGAATTAGGGGAGAAGTACCAATTAAGATTCAATTAAGTACCATATTATCATTGAAGGGATTGACATGATAAGACTGGCTCCTCATCCGAAGCCAGGGCAGGTTTTCCAGTCATTGCGCGTGCTGCTTTGACAACTTCCGCAATGCTGCGTGCCCCCGCGTCATGCGTGGCGTCCCCATCGGCCCAGCGCTGCATGGCAGTGGAAAAGTCGCAACCGGCGATGGGGAAGCGGTGATGAAACGCTGAACATACAACAACCATCCATTGAATCCATTGAATCCATGTGTCTGAAAATGCTTTGAAAAAAAAAACAATCTATGGTGATTTTTTCATGGGGAAAATGATGATGTACCGGTGGATTTTAGGGTATAATATATATATATACATATATATATATGTATATATGTGTATATATATATATATGTATAAGCTCCTAATTTTCAGACAATCCCATTGCTACAAACTCTTCAAACTCCTCTCAGCAGACACGGCGGCACGGCGAGAGCTCGCCTGTGGCAATGCTTCTTGCTTTGGCACCTGAAATCCCAAGGAGCCAGATGAGTATGGCATAGTATGGCTCAGAAAACGGGGAAAAGATGGAAAAATGGTGCCGAAGTGCTGATGGATCACGAAATTTGGTCATTTTGCACCTTCATCCAACGGAGTGCTTTAAAGAAATCGTTGCAAAGCGAGTCTCTTTACCTCCGAACATATAAGGGGTTCCTGGAATTCGTCTCCAAGAGCAACTCAGGAAGTTGATGCCACGTGGTTTGGGTCAAATCAGTGGGCCCAAAAATGGGATTGGGATGGTTGATCCTGAAAATGGACCAGGTCAGCTCCGATCCAAAAGACAAATATTCATGAGGCTCCATGGTCCATGGTGGTCTTGGAAAGCTGCAGCGGTTTTGTTCGGCCGCAGTCGAGCCTGGCTTTGCTCGGAGTCATGCTCACTCTGTTCGCTAGGCACTTCATCACCTACCTGGGGATGCTATGGGAGTGGGCCGGGCCAGTTCTGCAAAGTCCAAAAGGGCCAAATTTTGGGGATCAATATCTCAATCCAAGTGTCCGAAGTCGCCAAGCTCTCAAGTTCCCAACCTGCAATGAAAACCATAGGGGATTTTGGGGGGGCCAAAAGTGCTTGAAAAACACGAAAAAATCACCAGCGGAGAGGAAACTCATGGGAATTTGTGGTTATCTCCAATGGAGATCTCCCTATTTTTGGACGTCTTGCCTGAATTTTCGAGCCAGCAATGGGGATCATGGGTGTAGCTCAGATTTTGAGCCCGGAAGCAAATCCTGAATTTTCGAACCACGCAAGTGGTCGAAGACTGAGGGTTACTCAAGGCAATTTGGTTTTCTAGATGACCAAAACTGTTTCTTGACCAAAATGGCCCCGGCCCGTGTGCAGCTTTACCCACCACAATATCAAAATGTCTGGAAAGCACAAAACCATGTCCAATGGCCCCGAAAATGGGCGAACAACTAATTCCAGCTTGGAGGTTGATTCTTAGTATTTACCATCTGGTTATTTAACATAGCCATGGAAAATCACCATTTTTAATTGGTAAATCCACTATAAATGGCCATTTTCAATAGCTATGTTAGTCATTACCAGAGGGTAAGTAAGTGCCTAAGTCATGGGGGTACCCATCTATAAATGGGCCATTTTCCATGGCTATGTTAAATAACCAGAGGGTATCTTTATTGGTTTTACCGGGTACAGGTGATGGCTCCAACATGTTCCAGCCGTCCACAAAAGGTGGGTTTCCGCCTTCAACAGCTTCTCTCGCTCCATCCCCCTGGGGCGAGATTGGCTGCAGAAATCTGGGCCTATCTGGGCACATAGCATTCCTAAACTGCAAATAAGAAGTTCCTAGGAAATGAACATCTATAAACATGGTTTCTCAGTGAATTTCAGTCCCTAGATCTACCCAGAATGTCAATGTTTCAGCAAAACATAGAAATACATAGCAATATTTGGGGGTTTCCTGAAGTGGGGTTACCCCAAAATCATCCATTTTAGATTGGCATTTTCCATCATAAACCATCCAGCGATAAAGGGGTACCTCCCATTTGCTGCTGAAATCAGCGGCCACCGAGCTTCCCTGCCCACTCTTCCAGCGCACAAACTCCATCCCGCAGGGCCTCGGAGCTGAGTCAAGGTTTCAAAGGTCTATTTCAAATATAAATATTTATCAATATTTGATATATGATGATACTGTGGATGGAAGAAATCCTGCACCAGTTGCTAGGTGGTAATTTCCAATTATTTAAAGGGTTTCAAACATCCTTTTGGTGGTGCAGGATTTCTTCCACCCACAGTATGTTAATGTATGTTAATATATGTTAATTCATGTCACTGTATGTTAATGTATGTTGATGTATGCTAAGGTACGTTAAGCTATGTTAATATGCCAAATTATGGTAATCATTGATAATACATGTTGATATAAGTTAGTATGTGTCAGAATATGTCAATATATAGGGGTGTGTGGGTGTGTATATGTATGTATGTATGTATGTATGTATGTATGTATGTATGTATGTATGTATGTATGTATGTATGTATGTATGTATGTATGTATGTATGTATGTATGTATGTATGTATGTATGTATGTATGTATGTAGTATGTATGTATGTATGTATGTATGTATGTATGTATGTATGTATGTATGTATGTATGTATGTATGTATGTGTATGTGTATGTGTATGTGTATGTGTATGTGTATGTATATGTATATGCATATGTATGTGTATGTGTATGTGTATATGTATGTGTATGTGTATGTGTATGTGTATGTGTATGTGTATGTGTATGTGTATGTTATGTGTATGTGCATGTGTATGTGTATGTGTATGTTATGTGTATGTGTATGTGTATGCATATGCATATGCATATGTATATGTATGTATGTATGTATGCATGCATGGATGCATGCATGTATGTATTAATGTAATGTGATGTAATCTAATGTAATGTATGTATGTTTGTTTGTATGTATGTATGTAATGTTATGTTATGTTTTGTTATGTCGTCATGTTGTGTTGTGTTGTGTTGTGTTATGTTATGTTATGTATGTATGTATGTGTATCTATATGTAAATGTAAATGTATATGTATATGTATATGTATATGTATATGTGTATATATATGTATATGTATACGTATATGTATGTATATATATATATCTATGTATGTACATGTCTGTAAATATGAATATATGTATGTATATATATAAATATATATATATGTAAATATATATATATATGTAAATATATATATATATGTAAATATCTATGTAAATGTATGTATGTGTATGTGTATGTGTATGTGTATGTGTATGTGTATGCATGCATGCATGTATATATATATGTATATATATATATGTATATATACGTATATATATATGTATATATATATGTATATATACATATGTATATATATATATGTATATATACGTATATATATATGTATATATATACGTATATATATAGATATATACGTATATATATATATATATGTATATACATATATATATGCATATATATATATATACATATTTGTAAATATCTATGTATATATATATATGTATATGTACATATTTATGCATGTATATGTGCATATATGTATAGATGTATACATGTATATATGTATATACTTATATGTATATATGTTTAAATATATATATATAAATGTATATGTGTGTATATGTAGATATGTATGCATTTATTTATATAATTCTGTATATATGTATTTGTGTATATATGTATATATGTATATATGTATATATGTATATTTGTATAATTGTTTTTATGTATATATAGGCTCGTCCCACCTCCTGGAACTACATACGATGGGGGTGGGGGGTGGGGTGGGATGTTAACGTTCATGTGAACTTGCAGAAGCAGTTGATGCTACGCACACGCGGGGTGGGGTGGGGGGGGATGGGGTGGGATGTTAACGTTCATGTGAACTTGCAGAAGCAGTTGATGCTACGCACACGCGGGGTGGGGTGGGGGGGGGATGGGGTGGTATATTAACGTTTATGTGAACTTGCAGATGATGATGATGATGATGATGATGACCCTAATGAAACTTGTCAATTCCGGGACGAAATTTCGTCTCGGAATTGACAAGTTTTACCAACCTAATTCGTGGTGTGCGCAGTTCCAGAAGCGCGGACGAGGCTATATATACATATATACATATATGCATAGATGTATATATGTATATATGTATGCATGTATGCATGCATGCGTGTATGTATGTATATAATCAAATGCTGATATATGCTAATATATGTTAATATATGTTAGTCCATGCTAGGATATGTAAATATGTCTTAACATACGTATGTTAATATTGGATACGACTTGGCAGCAAAAACTTCAAAGCATTAATTTGAAATAGGAATCGTTCCATGGTTACTTGTATTAGATATCCATATTACCATCTATTAAATAACTATCAAACCCAACATTAATCGTAACATTTCCTAATCTTAACAAATGATGGGATGAACAACAATCCCAACAATAACGATCAATCGATCATTATTGAGTTTGTCATCATCATCTGGTCATTTGGCCATTGAGCATAACAATGACCATCTTTTGTAACTCATCCAGCACCCGACCACAACACCCCCAATCCCACTGCAAATGATATTTACCTCACATAATTCAAATATAAAGACATAATTCAACTGCCCAAAGAATGGAAATCATATCTCTCTTAAGGTTGAAAACGAGAGAGACTGTAACTCCAAGCTGATGCTTAAATCCCCATTTCATCAACCAACAGTGAAATCCTGAGGAACATTACCATTCGAAAAACATTTCTCCAACAATGTCCTTTTGGGAAAAATTAAGGGCCCCCTTCTTGGTATACCATTGTAATCATGTAGCGATTGGTTAGTTTGTAGGGGTGACCCTGTACTAAATCAAACAACAGGAAAAGTGGTTTAATGGTTAGTTGCTTTAATGAATAAAATTATATAGCTGGAATCAAGTAGAATTCATTAGAACCTATTATATAAATCATTTCGTTCTCTTGTCCCATCTCATTATACTAGCTGGTTAATAGGTTTCCTACTACGGAACTATCATCCTCCCCAATAAATTTCGTAGTACAAGTCCCAAAAGATTAAACCATCAACCTCCACCAATGAATTATATAATATGAATTAATGCATTCTAATGGGTTCTAATGGATTCCAATTGATTCTAATGGATTCCATGAATGGATTCTACGTTTAAATCATGCCTTTCTCTTCCCTCATGCGTAGATCTCGCCTCTCGGGTCTGCTGCAGCGCTCCGCTTCGGTGCTGGCCGATGCAATCAGCAATGGCCTTCAGAACCAACAACTGCCAGTGGGCCAGTGCTTGGAACTCTCTAAAAACATCAAAAACCAATTGGATATGTATATATATATATGTACCCATATATGTATATACATATATCTGTGTGTATATATCCCACATGTCGGTCACGTTTCAACCTCCTCCAGTTGCCGGCACTTCGAAGTCTCTTTGTCCAAGTCCTGGCGTGACGCCCTGGTTCTTGCAGGACCGTTCATCCACTTTTCATTTAAGATGGTTTAAAAACTAACCCCATGAACTATATGTAGATGTATCCAATACATGTGTATATATATATGTGTGTATGTCTGTACATATGTAAAAATATCCCATATATATCCCATATTAGTTTTTTGGGGGGGCACCACCATGCGGAGCCGATTAAAATGTTTGGCCATGCCTCTGCTGCTGACTGGATTCCTTCTGCCTTAAGGGAAATCAAAAGAAAACGAGAAGATCAAATCCATTGCCTTAAGGTTTTTTCTTTACAGCAAAGCAATGCATCTCTACCATCCAAGAGTATAGTATCTATAAAGATATGTAAAGTATGTGCGCATACTATTTAAATATAAATATACACACATACATATACGTATACATATACATATACATATATATATATACACATATGTACATATATGTATACATATACATATACATATACATATACATATACAAAGATTCATTGGTTTCGCTCTTTTTTGACACGGCAAGACCTGCTTTGTTATAAAAAAACACAAAAGGGGAGTAGCAAACTCCATTGGCCTGAAAATTAAAGTTTAAACTTTGCAGCACTCCCACACTCTCAGCCTATCTCTCTCTCTTGAGAGTATGGCTTTACATTCCCCCCATTTTTCCTCGCCAGACCGAGGGAAAAATGAGCCAAAGAATGTTAGGTAGGTAGTACTGGGCCCTGCCAGACCAGGGGACAGCCAGTCCGCCTACCTTTTTTCTCTTTTCATTGATTTCGCTGCTTTAGAGCTTTTCGAGCTCTTACTCCCTTTTTGATCTTGCTGGGAGGGAGGCTGCGGGGCTGAAGCCGAAACTTTACAGAAAAAGAGGTGTCCACCAATTCATCTTTACTTCCGAGGACGTTCATTCAAAGATTCATTGGTTTCGCTCTTTTTTGACACGGCAAGACCTGCTTTGTTATAAAAAACACAAAAGGGGAGTAGCAAACTCCATTGGCCTGAAAATTAAAGTTTAAACTTTGCAGCAATCCCACACTCTCAGCCTATCTCTCTCTCTCTTGAGAGTATGGCTTTACATTCCCCCCATCTTTCCTCGCCAGACCGAGGGAAAAATGAGCCAAAGAATGTTAGGTAGTACTGGGCCCTGCCAGACCAGGGGACAGCCAGTCCGCCTACCTTTTTTCTCTTTTCATTGATTTCGCTGCTTTAGAGCTTTTCGAGCTCTTACTCCCAGTTCCCCCTGCCCTGCCACGAGTGGCAAGCTCAAGTTTTGGCAAGGGAGAAGACATGGAGTGAAGAAATTGTTTGTGAAACACGCGCGCATGAGGAGTGAGCCTTAGCTCAGTTTCGGCAAGAGTGGCTAAGCCACTGTTGATATATAACCGGGCAGTTTTAGAAGATTGCCATCTACCCTGGATCAACAAACGGTCCAACTGCCCGTGGCGTTGAAAATAAAATGTCGCACCTCCCCTCCGTAGGCTATACGGCCTATATTGATACTCGGAGAGTCCTAAAGAGGAGATGGTGTCATTAAACATTTTCCGCCATCGATGGGGCGCTGGACATAAGGCAGTGCCAGGATTGGTGGCTTGTTTCCATTGCCAAAGTCTTCGTAGAGTTTCTTCCTCAGAAATGGTGACGCTCTCGGCGGCACCAGCCCGTCGTCCTCCTTTGGTCAATCCCAAGGAAATGATGGCTACGGAGGTAGGGCCGGCCTGAGAAATATCCTTGTTATGCAACCCTAACAATTCTCCAGTTCTTAGGAGTCCATAAAATGCGAGTAGGAGGGATAAGGCGAAAACAGGTTGGCAGGCAAAGAGAGAATGGCCAACAAGCGTCTGCAAAGCAACCTCTGTTAATGGAGGAGCTCTGCATGGTATTTCATTGGCTACCCAAGTTTTGAGCAACCGCCAACTATTGGCGAGGTGCCCTTTGATATGGGGATCCTTGTCTTGTAGGCCTGCCAACGTGTCTGACGCCAAACTGCGTCCCTCCCCTTGACTCCATAAAAACTCTAAATAGTCCGAAACAATTGGATCAAGGAAAATTCGCTTGTACGGCAGAGTGATTTCATTTGTTGAAAGATACTCATGGAAACGATTAATAGCTCGGTTGTACCTCTCACGGGTTTTGGGCTGTACTGTCAACTGCTGAAGTGACCCCAATTGGGCTCTCGTGGCTTTCCTTTCTGCTTTGCTTCTTCCTTCCATGTGTTGGCTCACTTTCCTCCCCATTTCCTCCGAAAGCGCCCCCTGGAGGGCGCATCCGCCGGATTTAGAGCAGTATGAACGTAAGTCCACACCGCCATGTTTTGGGAAAGAAGGAGCAAAGCATTGATTCGAGCCACGGTTCTTCTCAACTTGCGGCTACTGGTTCTACCGCGAGTCAACGTATGGAGACACACGAGGGAGTCAGTAAGATGCACTATTCTGCGCCCCCTGGTCCTCAATTTTAGAATGCGCCAACGCAAGGCACACAGCACCGCTCTCATTTCAAGGTTGTTAATGTGTTCTTTGGAGCCTTTCCAAGTCCAGCCACACACTGTTCTCCAAACCCACAGGTTCGAGGGTATGCTAGCCCTAAGGCGTTGGTACCGAAGTGTATCTTCACTGGGAGCAGAGATGAGAATATCTTCACCTTTGATACTCACCAGGTTCAAAAGCTTTTTGACTAATTGGAGTTCCTTCCCAGCCACCAAGTGTTTCCTCGGTCCTCCCATGGGCGGTCTTGTCAGAAAGGAGGCTAAGTCCACCGTGGCTCCTGGAGAAGTTCGTTCAATGGCCTGCTGGACACTGAGGCATGGAATGAGGCCCAACGGTTGGCAGAGCTGTCCCAATAACCAGGTCACCACCGTGACGTTCCAGCTATTGCCCAGGAGAGTGAACCTCAAGTCCTGGTGTGCTGTGGTCCCTTGCTCGCTCTTCGGGAGAGAGGCCACGGTAAAATGCCTAGGGAACCCTAGGATCACTTCACGTTCTTCCACATTCACCAGGCGAGAGGCGCCACCTTTCTGGACATGGAAACATGTTTGGTACTGGTATGGTGGGAACCGGAAGAGGTCATCCTGCCATAATTGCCTTTCCGTTGGGCTCAGTTTATCTATCCCGGCAGGGCGTCGACCTGGGTGAGATCTAGGACGGGACGTGGTGAAAGTTGGTAAAGGTTCAGAGGTGACACGGGTCCACCCTGGGGTCAGATACCGGGACTCTTCTATTCTACCTGACAACTTTACCTCACCAAAACCTTTCCATTCGGAGGTTTTTGGCGGGTGCACTTCTGCGTTGCTCTCTGGTACCAGAGCCCAGCTGAGCCAATAGAGGCGCGGCCTGCGTGACATACTGACTCCTTGAGCGTCAATGGCCCAAGGCAGGTCACCAAAGTCCATGCTCATCACTTGACGATCTTGCTCGTCCATTGATTGTACAGATTCCATGATGCAGTGCACCTGCGCCCAGGCAAATTGCCTTGCCACCAACTTCCGAATGCGACTCACATACTTAAAGAGCTTACTTCGGTGATCCCGTAAGGCTCCCCGTCTGTCTACATTCAAACCACTGACCCCCTGGCAGGGTGGCCCTGCCCCGATTATCACGAGCCCTACCTGAGTGAATTGGCATGCCCATTCCTTTACCGTGTCAGCTGTGACCAGATTGACATCATCCACGAAAACCGTGCTCGGGAATCGTGACTCCAGTACTCTTGAAGCCTCTTTGTTGATCTCAATGCTAACGTGTCCCGCTACGGGAAGCCCTGCAGCATCAGCTGCAACCCGAAGGGCACCTATGCCATCAAAGATACCAATTGTTAAAACCTGAGTCATATCCTCAACTTCCGCCACATCTCCCCTAACTGGGCAGGAGGCAGCGATCTGGCCAATGTTGCTGAGACTTCGGCTCACTGTAACACCACCCCCTATTGATGAAGCATCGCTAGCGGTGACTTTTTCATCAGGCATAGCCCGAAAATCCATGCGCGCCAGCGGTAACAGCATGAGGAAACGCAAAATCTCAACCTTCACCAACTCTGGGATTTCCAGCCGAATGACCGCCGGGTAGTGGTTGAAATCTTCAATAAATGACCAGATACTGTTAAGGCTACCCATCAGGGCACGCCGAAAAGTGGCGAGGTAAACCAGCCCTCCTGCGACCACCTGCATTTCCTTCTGGCTACACCTGCCCGTTGTCACAGTCAATAGAGCCAATTGTGTGTACTTTAAAACCTTCTCAGGTTTTGGGTAAGCACATCCTAGAGCTCCATCGACAATTGCACCTTGAACCTCCGCCTTGACCTCTCTCTGAACAGCTTTCTTTGGATGCCGGGGTATTCCCCAATGCTCATACTCTTGCCTAAGAGCAAGCACACCCGGAGTTGGGGAACTTCGTATGGTCTCAGCCAACTTAGCATCCACCCTTTCCAACTCATCGAAATTATCCAAATACACGCGATGAATATTTCCTGAATTTGGGAAGGGTCTATCCTTCCTCAACTCTTGATGACCTTCCAGATGACCTGAGACTCTCCGTGAGGCACCTTTGACAATCATTCGGTGGATGTGCTGTGCCAAACTCACGCTGTTCTTAAATCCCATGGGTAATACCTTCGCCACCAGGACGTGCCGTCCTGCCTTACCCGGATGGAAACGGGGGTTTACCACCTTGTTGAAACCTAAAAAGCGATGCCAATCTTGAGGAACACGGAAAATATAAAAGAAACATTTCACGTCTTCACTGGTGATCAACAACTGCTGTGAAGGCATCAAAAACAGGGGCCCTGATGACGACCAGGCTGGCAGTGTAGCCACATCTCCTTGAATGCCCCGACATATATGGTTCAGCGGGATCAAATTCATGATCAAGCGATGGACGTCATGCCCATCTACTTGTTCTCCTTTGGACACGCCGAATAATCCATTCAGCAGAGGTTTTCCCTCTACTTGAAACAATTCATTTTCTGCCATGACTCCACATATTCCAGCCGAGATAAGGCCCTCACAGACCCCATCCCAGTCGTGCTCCGTCACCATCACCTTGGGGGGCCTTGTGTAGGTCCTGGATTTTTCATCCAGTAAAAAGTCTTCAAAATGGTCCACATAATGGGCACAACCCGGGCCAACCACCTGACTCAAAGGCACACTGCCTACTTCCACAGGGATTGCCGATTGCAGGTTTGCCCAAGATGTGACCCGGGCTGTAGCCACCTCATCACCCACATAGTCTAGGCTTTTCAGCTGGAAAAAACTCTGCCAGGAAATATCTCCAAACACTTCAGACCATCCCATCACATCTTCCACTGATGCGACCAATCCTTCCAGGAAAAAATTCTGAACCTTACTCAAAGGTGCACTTGACTCTAACGCGGTTCCAGCGTAGCTGTTTAAACCTAGACAAACACAACTAAGCAGCAGGAGGGCATCCTCATCCAGCTTCCCCACCCCGCGTAATAGGTCAATGTTGGTGGGTAACGGAAAAACGTCACCCGTGGTCTGGGTCTCGCCGCGTCTAAACTTAAGCTCTTTTTCCGTTGAAATCAACAGAGACCTAAGGAGGGGGGAAACAGCAGAAAACTTGCAACCACCCAGTTCTTTTGAAAACTGGCCCTCCCCAGACCCTTCATCACGGCTGCGCGCGTCTTTTTCAGGACCACCGGCACGGAAGCAGTCTTCAGCAGCTCCTAGAGGACTTCGACGAAAGCCCGCCATGCTAGGGCTAGCAGCTGCCAGCGCCGCCGCATTACCACAGCAGCCATCTTCCAAAGTGGTCCCATCTTCTTTGTTGGAAAACTGGGCACTGGTAGTCGGCCTTGCACCACCAGCGGCATCTGTACTCAAGAACCCGGCCTCACCAGGCGTCAGAGTCATTCTGCTCATCCCTTGGATCTCAAAAGGGCCGCAAGGGTCATCTTGATATGACAAGCCAGTCTTCACTCCCTTTGTTGTTTTCAGGAGAGACTGGTCCTCCTCTCTTTTCTCTTCACTCACTCCCCTCCTAAGGAGTTTCTCTGTTTCCACTCCCTTATACTCCTCCAGGAGTGCTTTTTTCTCTGGACTCTTTCCTTCCGCTGCTCCCTTGTCTAGGAGCCTCTCTTCCCTTCCTCTTTGTCGCTTCCTTTCTTGTTCTTTCCTTTGTCCTTCCCCTTCTGCTCCCCTTTTCCTCCGGGGCGCCATGCGGGGTAGGCGCTGTCGCTCTTGCCCTTTTCCTTTCCTTTGCCCAAATTCCTTGCCTTCAACTCGTCCTTGTTTTCTTTGGCCGCAGCTTGCGCTTCGGCGCGGCTCGATAGGTGGCCCTTCTCTGGGGGCAACACCTCCACCCGCTGGGCTACCATCCAACTTGTGCCGCCTGCGCTCATCTCTATGCTCTTCAGCCGCTGAGACAAGCAATCGGCCAGATTGGCCACTTTCCCTTGCAATGCTAGGTCTAGGGCCCAGCTCAACGTCAAGGCCTCCGGAGCAGCTCCTCCTGTCAGCCTGCTGGAAAGCTGACTCCTGTAGTACTGCAAGGCTATTGGCGGTACCGCCGACCGGTCCCTCTCCCAGACCGTGCCCGCCGATGTGAGCAGCTGACGCTGCATCTCCTTGACCATACCATAGGTCAATGCGCCCGGGGCCTTCCGGCTGATGCTCCTCACCTTGTGACTGTCCTCGAAGAGCTGGCCAGATTCGCTGCTCCCCAAGCTCGATGCCTTCGAGCTCCCCTCCAAGGAGCTCCCACTGCTTGGGGAACTTTCGTCCTTCTTCTTTCGCATCTTCCTCTTTACTCTCTTCAGCAACCTCCTCCGTACCTTGGGATCTGGATCCAAGGCCGTCGTCCCAAAAACTTGAGACAGACTTTTTTGTGATTCCACTTTCTTTTTTGGAGTCTTTTTCTCCCTTGTTTGACTGGTCTCGCTGGTACTTCTGCTCCGCTTGGCCTTCTTCTTCTTCTTCTTCTTCTTTTTCTTTTCTCTTTCTTTGCCATCGGCCTTCTGAGCCCTCTCTCTCTCCTCTCTTTCTGGACCGGGAGCGGCCTTGTCTCTCCTCAAGGCGGCCAGCTCGTCCAGAGACCCTTTCATGTTCTCTGTCCATCCCCCTTCGTCTTCTCGTGTCTTTAAACGGACTTTTTGAGCGTGGATCAAGTCCTTGGCTTCGATCTTGGCTGGACAGGCTCCTCCGCATAGATGAACTCGAATGGCCGCTTCGGGATTTTCGGAGTTCCACTTTAGGAGATCTTCGTGGTCCGTGCCCTCGGCTTTCACCGCGAGCTCCACATCCGATGCTCCCTTTATCTTCAAACTCCGGATCACCCCACATACCTTGCAAGGTGCTCCCCAATATTCTCCCTCGCACACCAGGAGAGTTCCTTGGGTGAGCCGGCCCAACGGCACCTTCGATGCCTCGACCAACTCGCCTGCAATGAAGCGATCTTCCAAGTTCTCCCCTCTCACGCCCGGATCTCTCTCCTCCTCGGCTCTGGCCGGCCTCCTCAACACTCCTCTGACTCGTACTGCGTCTTTTGCTGCGGCTTTGACTGCAGCTGGTCTGCGCAATGCCATCAACGATACCGGTAGTATCGGTCCTCAAACTGAGCGTCTCGCCACTCTTGCTGCTTCTTCCTCTTCTTCTGCCCTTTGTTTTCGCCCCAATTGGCGTCGTACCGATCTGAGTTGCCTGGCGGCAAGTAGTACGACTGGAAATAGTCTCGATGTTGTGAATATCCTCTCCAGCTAGATGGAGGGTTGGCTGGCTCTGGAGGTCTGCAATCTCCCCTCCTAGGAGATTCCCCCCCCTTCGAAGTGGGCCTGGAATTTCTATCTCTCCTTGGCCTTCGGCTATCTCTTCTACTCCTCCTCGGGCGGGAACGACTTTTCTTGCTTTTCTTCTTTGCTTTTTCCTTTTTTGTTTTTGTGTCTTTTTTCTCTTTCCGCTCCTCTGGGGCAGCAATGTCCTCCTTGGTTTTCTTTTCCTTTCTTCTGGGCTCCTCTTCTATATCTTCCTGCTTGACGGCGGGCGGCAGTAACTCTTCGTTCTCTACTGGAATTCCTTCTGAAGGGCTTGAGATTTTCCCAGGAGAGACCTCTCTCCCTTTAGGAGCCAAAGGCTCCCTTTTTTCAGACTTAACTTCCTCCTTTGCCGGCTGATCCCCCGCCTCAGGAACAGGCTGGGTAAAAGTGACAGGAGAGGCTGCCTTCGAAGTGGCAGCTGCCTCGGCGGCTTTCCGGGCTGCTTCAGCCCCTTTCTCCCACTTCCCAGCCTCCTCCTGCACTATCGAAACCCAAACGCGGGTTTGATCAATGGCCCAACCACGTAGGCAAGGCCCCAATCGCCGAAGCTCGGAGGTCAGCCGCTGCACAGACCGGCAAAAGGCACACAGACCGTCGATCTCCGCCAGGTATTGCTGGCAGTCACTACAAGTCTGCATATGCTGAAGCCAAAACTTTACAGAAAAAGAGGTGTCCACCAATTCATCTTTACTTCCGAGGACGTTCATTCATATACAAATACAAATACAAATACATATACTGTACATAAACATACACATAATCAAATGCATATACATATATCACTATATATATATCATGTATATATATATATTGTGTATACATACACATATGTATATATACATGTATATTTATTGTGTGTACATATGTTATATTATGTGAATATATATATATTATGTGTGTATAGGTAAATATTATGTGTATATATATATATGCAGAGAGAGAGAGAGTTGTTTATCCTGTTATCTTGAAAACCTGCCCTTTCAATCTCTTTCATTCATAGATTCTGGGACACTCTGCCGTTCCACGGATCCAGAAAACTTCACGGTATGAGGATCTGACGGCCAGCACCAGCTCATCGCTTGAGGCCTCAGTCTGTTTCAGGACCCAGAAACCCACAGTTCATCAAGTTCCGGCCATAGAAAAAGAGGTGAATGTCCCAAGAGACAAGAAAGAGAGAAAAAAGATCATAACACTTTTTATTCCGAATGCGTAGCAAGGGTTCCCGTTTCACTCTGGGGGTCTGGGGGTTGAGGGTATGTTCGCTAGACGTTGCGCCTATGGTGAGTTCTGCAAAAGTGGTCCCTTTTTGGAGGTTTCAAACGTCCCGAAGTCTCGTTTCGCGTGGCCCGAAGCCTTGTTTCGCGTGGCAAGCGTGGCACTTTGTGACATTCCAACATGTTTCATAACGTGTCCAAAGTCGTTTTGTGCGGCAGGCGCAATATTTGTGCGTCGTTTTCAGAAGATGAGTTGCATTTTTCGTGGCAGGCACAACACTTTGGAGACCTCCATCGTCATTTCGCGTGGCAGGCGCAGCACTTCAGCCGTGTCGTGTTGCGTGTTTGCGTCAAGTGGTGACAACGTGTAAATTCTGTGGCAGGCGTGGCATTTTGTGAGATGTGATGAAAAGTGACGGAAGCCTCGCGCGAAACAAGTTTAGGGTTTGTTAGGAAAACTCGTAACAAAACGTTGATTTTGTCGCTACAAAGTTTGAAAATGTCAGGAAATCTCGCATGAAACGCTCGTTTTGAGCTTCCAGCCTGTCTCGTCTTCATGCTCGGGCGTTCTTGTAACGTCGCCATGTCTATTGGGGAAGCTGCAAAACCTCTCATTTTCAAAGGTTTCCAAACAGGTTCCAATGTCGTTTTGTGTGGCAGGCGTGGCACTTCGTGACATTCTCACGTGTCTGCAAAAATGTCGAAAGTCGTTTTGTGTGGCATGCGCAATACTTTTGCAAGGTTTTCAGAAGATGACTTGCATTTTCGTGGCAAGCGAAGCACTTTTGAACGTATCACGTATCCATCTTCATTTTGCGTGGTAGGCGCAGCACTTTAGACGAGTCGTGTTGCGGGTTTTTGGTAAATCCCATTGTCAGGGTTGTGTCTGAAGTGGTAACAACATCTCAATTGCATGGCAGGTGTGGGACATCATGCGAGTGTCATTTTGCGTGACAGGGGCAGTCTTTGGTGCAGATCTGTTGAGTGTGGAATGTTATTTAGCGTGGCAGGCGCAGTATTTGGGACACTCTACACTGTACACTTTACACTCCACACTCTACACTTGACACTCCACACTCTACACTCCACACTTTACATTCTGCACTTTACACTTTAAACTTTACACTCCACACTTTACACTTTACACTCCACACTCCATCCTCTACACTACACACTCTACACTCCACACTCCACACTTTACACTCCACACTTTACACTCCACACTCTACACTTTACACTTGAGACTCCACACTCCCCACTTTATACTCTACACTCCACACTCTACACTTTACACTCCACACTCTACACTTTACACTTGACACTCCACACTTTACACTTTATACTCGGCACTCTACACTTCACACTTGACTCTCCACACTTTACACTCCACACTCCACACTACACACTTTACACTTCACCCTTTACATTTTACACTCCACACTCCACACTCTACACTTTACACTCTACACTTTGCACTTCACACTTTACACTTTACACTCCACACTCTACTGTTTACATTCAGTCCACACTTCACACTTTACACGTTAAACCACACACTCCACACTCTGCACTTTCCACTTCACACTTTACACTCCACACTCTACACTTCACTTTTTACACCCCCACACTGAACAGTTTACACTCCACAATCCCCACTGCACACTCTACACACTACATTTCCCACTCAACACTCCACTTTCTTCACACTCCGCGCTTTGCACTCCACCGTTTTCCACATTCCACAGTTTACAATGCACTTGTACAGTAACAGGGGGAAAATGTACAAGACTGTTCAAATAATTTGTTTCGGGTTCGTGGGCTGCATCTTGTTTTTTCTGTGTCAGGCTTCGTCTCAAGAATAGGCTGCTCCTCCCCACAGAAAAAAAGGTGGTGTCCGCCTGGACCATGAGCTGCTTGGGAGTTGGAGGCCTCGTCAGGTGTCACCATCCATCCAGTAGTATGGCGATCATTACACCATACTGTTTCATCCCACATATATATATACCATCTCGGTATGAACTTGAGTATGCCAGTGCACTCAAAGAGTTGAGAATTGAGAATTGCGACGTTCCCATCTTGGTCATCACAAAGATGTGACTCCTGTGACATTCCTCCATGGCCAAGCCATCAACCTACCCCCCATCCATGGTGATCCCAATGAAATCACATCAGCCAGTTTTCCTGAAACCATGTGGGTATGGGTCAAAACTGGCTACCCCACTAATTGACCCAGGTGGAAGGCTAATATTGGTAGCTAATATTAAATGCTAATTGAATGCTAATATTAAAGTGGACGAAAATCTGTGTTCCCCCAGGTCTCCAATTTTGGCCCAACTCGTTGGTAATTTGCCTGCAGGGTGACAAAGGAGACGGTGTCCTGCCCCGAGGCCCCGGTGGAGATGGAGATAACTCCGCTGATCTGATGCTTGGCGATGGAAAATCACCGTTTTGAATGGGCAAATCATGTACTTTTGTGGACCATGTTCAATAACGGGTATGTATTATATATATATGCTACCCCAGAGCCATCTTTTCAGATGGGAATCATGCCGCAGAAATAAGATATACACACACGAATATGGGAACATAGAGATATCCTTCCAAAAAAGTAGACAAAGCAGCAAAGTAAAACAGTAGGGCCCTTTAAAGAAGCAGGATCCCTACAAGATATAGGGCATTCCTCTGAACATGTCCTCCTTTCTGAAGAAGTGCAGTCTTCCTTTCAGAAAATTATTCAGACTTCGTTCAATCATACAGTATTCCTTTCAAAACACCAGATTCCTTCAAAATATGCAGTGTGTGGTTAACATTGAGTATTGCTGTGAAAAAGTGGAATAGTCGATGCACATTGCAGCATTCCTTGCAAAAGAACGGTTGTTGTTTAAGGAAAATGCTGCTTACAGGTTACAATCTGCCTTGAAGACAAGATAGTCCCTCCCAAGAAGCACTATTCTTGCAAGAAAACTATAAGTGTGGAAAAATTAAATACACCCTTTAATGGAGTTCCTTCCTCTCACGTTTTTCTCGCATGACCATGTTTTGAGGAAAGACTTGACTTCTTCAAAATAATTGCCCTGAAAACAACTTATTTCCTTAACCTCAAATAAGAAGCTGTATTCCTGTAGAAAAATACAATGTGTGGAAAGATGCAATACATCCTTGGATGAAGTTCATCCTCCCTCTCATTTTTTCTGCATGACATTAATTCATAAAGGAAGAACTTTACTTCTTCAAAATAATGTAGCCTATTTTGTTCACATGTTTCACTCATATGGAAGGGCATATTGCATACATACAACCATGGCCTGTATCTTTCAAAAAATGCTACATACACACAAGGGTTCTAGTTCATTTTAAGGTTTTTTTGCGATTATTTCATTGTGTTCAAGCAAATGGTTGACTCCCTTGTGGAGGAGGCTTTGCAAACACTTGCGGCAACACTTTTGTTAAGGAATGCTTAAGGGATTCCAATCTGTCGTAATGCTGTCCTCCTTCCATACATGCCTTTACCTCTTTAACAGAACTTTGCACAGTTACTGCAAGTCTCTTTGAAAAAAATATTAATTTCGCAGAAATGCTGCACTCCTTTATGACTTTGCAGAGCTGTAAATCTCTTCGACAATAATTCTATATTCCTTTAAAAGAAATGCTGCACTCCTTTATATAAGGGGACTGTACAAAATGATGTCACTTTATGCAAGGAATGATGCGGCTATATGCAAGGAATGTCATGTTCTTTGAAAAATACTGATGCACAAGGCCTATATTGGAGATGTTGCTTTGACAACAAGTTTCAATGTCCATGCTGAAACGTGTTTACTTACTATATTTTCTAGTCTTGGCTGCCTTGTATTTCTTCCCATGGTTTAAGTAACTTTCTGAGAGGGTGCTCAAACCATGAGAACACCAACGAAAAAAGCATACCTGGATGATGTCCATGAGAGGTGGCTGAGTAGACATGGTGTCTGATTTAATCAGCATACTTGCAAGTGTGTGCTTTGCTTGCCAAATTTAGAATTATGCAATATCTTGCTGGACCTGCTGCTACTCTTAAAGGACGCGGATATGCATTACAGCAAAACCTCGAGAAAACCAAGAAGGCAAAAAGCAAAAACTGTTCAGAGAAAGTTTGGTCTGAAGCTCATGCTTTATCTGTTTGGTTATACCTCAGATTTTTTGTGTCTTGACATCTAAAAGAACAAAAAAACTCAATGCTGTTGTTTTTAGATAGAATGGTGGAATTGAAATGGTGCAAAACCACAAAATCTCAAGGGATATGTCCTTAGCAGAACGGGCATTTGCAAGAAATTGCAATTTCTGGGGGCTGGCCGTGCTCTAAGTACCTGGATTCAAGATGCAAGATTCAAGGCTGAAGCCCCCTTGGATTCAACAAGTTTATGCTGGATCTTGAATCTTGAATCCAAAGTGGTATGGGAAGGGTGGGTTTGCAGCGAATTGCAAAACATGCAATTGTCTGACCACAAAAATGCACTAAGTGTTAAAGTAAGAAATGTGTGAAAAACACTGCAAATACCGCCAAATTTGCTAGATTGGTGGGTCTTAGGGGGGGTACCATATATATATATATACACACACATGCACTTATGTGTATATATAAATATATATGTATTTACTTATTTATTTATGGCTCAAAAACGGGTATGGATCATTCCGCTGTGATCCGGACGTATGGAATGCGTGAGTCGCGAAAAAAAGAGGTTTGATCGGGACCTGCCAAGGTATACTAGAGTGGCCTGGTATAAGTATAACTTGTCGTTCTTCGGTATGGACCAAGGGTATGATATCTCTTGTTGATATATGGATCATGGGTATGGATCGGGGATATGAGACGCCATTGTCCTATTGTGGTGAGGATTTGTCGGCTCATGGAAATTCTAGAGTCTATCTTCTCCAGGATCACTACAAGAAAGTTACTTGGGATCATCGTCATCTCTGGTGAAATCTGTGTGAAATGAATGTGAAACTCTCAACGAAACCACCAGGAGAACGGTGATTTTTTGTTTGTTCTCCTTGTTCAGCTAGCATGTTTCACCGTTTTGGATGATTAAATCCCCCATGCCTGGTGAAACAAAAAATCCCCTGTCCTGATTGCTCCACCGGGCGAGGTGACCTTGAAAAAAATCCAGTGGTTGATACCCATATGACTAGTAACCACATGCTGAATATGTGTCCAAAAACTATGTCGTGTTTTCTACCAAGTGGTTTTTGGGGCAACTACAGCTCCTGAAGATGTGCTCCAGTGAAACTATGCGCCTGAGGATTCCCTTTCTTTGCTTATGTATGATATTGTATTCATTATATCCATCATTGTGCATATGTAATCATTTATGATCATTTATGCATATTGCAGACTTCGAAAGGACCCACCAATCTGCGGCTCCCGTACTTAAACTTAAGGTCCAGATTTTCGCTGCCCAGCAGAGAAAAACGATCGAACCCTCCACGGTAATGGTCCCAGATGCCGCCGGAGGCGTCAAACTTCCCGTTTGGGAACTCTTGCCTGACAGTCAGCAGTGGGTGTTGGCAAACCCATGATCCGAAACGCTTGGGAAGTGATGGGAAACTGTGGGACCTCCCAACTTATTCCTGATCCACTTTCCAAGACTTCTAAGTTTTAAATCGGAAGTTGGAAACCATCTAAGCTGGTTTTCTTTGGATCCCTGAGGAGGTCAAAGAAGTTTGGGCACATGACATTCCCCTCCTTATTTCCCTCCTTTGATTGTGCCTCGCAGTTTTTTGAAGCCCTTGCCAAGAAACCTGGCGGTTGCGTGCTCGCCAAAAAAATCCATGAAAATCCACCATTGTTGTTCATTATTATTATTATTATTTGTGTAGATATATATATACATATATTATGAATGATACATTCATATATATATATATTATGATGCATATATATTGATATATATATATTATGATACGTAAATATATATATATGTATGTATATACTCATACATATATATATACATACATACATTACATAACATGATATCTATCTATATCTATCTCTATCTCTATATCTATATCTATAATATCTCGATCTATCTATCTATCTATCTATCGATCGATCGATCGATCTATCGATCTATCGATCTATCGATCTATCGATCTATCGATCTATCGATCTATCGATCTATCGATCTATCGATCTATCGATCTATCGATCTATCGATCTATCGATCTATCGATCTATCGATCTATCTGTCTGTCTGTCTGTCTATCTACCTATCTACCTATCTATCTATCTATCTATCTATCTATCTACAGTATATATATATATGTATCAATGTACAGCTGAGTTGCCAACAAAAACACTAGATTTCCCATTGCAAACGATTGGATTCCCATTCCCGATAGCTCCAAAGCGTGTCTGGAAGACTTCTTCGCTCCACCCCAACCTCGCTTCTTCTCCGATCGGCCCTCCAGTGGAGTTTCGAGATCGGCATGCTCCACGTCTAAAAATGAGGGATCCTAAAAATCCTGATCGATAGCGGTTCCAACAAACACCAAGAAATCTCAAGTTCTCCAAATTATGTTGGACATGTGTGATATCTTTATACAACATGAACGGTCAGATTGATCAGTTTAGACAAATGTGAGAAGGGTCAAGGTATGTGTGCATACTCAAAAACAAAAAAAACATATTCAATAAAATTATACACGTGCAAAAACTATGAAAAAAACATATGAGGACCCCGGTTGTTCTCTCTGTTTTTTTCACTTCAAATCTCGGCCTTTTCATCCCCACATTCTGACGTCGCCATCTCAGATGGCGCCAATGAATGCGTGTCATCCTCGTCGTCTTCAGACCTCAAGGCTCAAGAATGGGGTGCCTTCATGGACCACAAGAAATTTTCAGCATGGGTGAGGCTCAAAAAATGGGATATCTATGCGCCCACAATGCCTGACCATTTATACACCATCCATTTTTTTTCTATGGTCAAGACCTCTTTCCATTTATTCAGAAGCCCCTGGTCCACCCAAAGAATGGTTACACAATCAAAGGCTGATCCGGCCTCAAACTACAGTTGTAACCTGTCTACGGTATAGAGCCCCCCCATCCCTTCAATGCTATGAGTCACTTCTTGATCTCAGATCATTCATCCTATTTCTTGGGTGTTGAAAATGAAAGATGTGAACAAAGCTGCCAAACAGTTTTGTACCACCAGTCTTGTACCTTTGTTTATCCTATACGTCATATCTATATGTATTCATTACATATACATATACATATACATATACATATACATATACATATACATATACATGCTCCAACGACCTCGGGGATCAAGATGAGGTTAATGTGATTTTCCCCGCAGCCTCGGTTCAAACTTGTAAGATTGGATGGGAGAGTCCGCTCTCCGGTGCCTGGGTTGCCAAGGAAAACTCGGGCCGCCCATCGTTGATTTGCGCTGCGAGGTGTGCAGTATCATCTTCTGGACCCAGGACTTGTTGTGCTCTGACAGGTTCCCTGGGGCTGGGGCGCGCTTCGTGGTTCCGGAACTGCGAGGGGCATACTATAAGGCCCTGGAGGTAGCGGATTCCTACCAGAGGGCCGCACGGGGAGGTTCAGGACCTCCGAGAGCCGAGGACAAGAGAGAGACCCTGGACAAAAGCCCGGACTTGCAAACCACTCCGAAGGCAAAGCCAGCAGTTAAGGTAGAAGAGAACCCGCCAAAGCCTACGCGTGGAGAAGAAAGCGACAAAGGAAGTGCCGCCCGAGAAGACAGAGAAGAAGAAGTTAAGGAGGAAAAGCCCGTCAAGAGAGAAGGAGAAAGGAACATCAGAGGAGAAGGCAGAGGAGGAGAAGCAAGCAGCTCCGCTAGAGGGCCAACACCACGGAGAAGTAGAAGCAGGCATTCCAGAGATCGTAGAGGAGAGCTCAAGAGGAGGAGACCGGGAGAGACAAGCCCAGCCAGGAGAGGGAGGGCATCTCCGAGCCGCAAAGAGCGGAAGACAAGGCCAGAAGATCATCAGAGGACTAGGGAAGCCAGCCGGGAAGTGAGGAGAGCTTCACCGCTGCGACCTAGAAGCCCGCCGGGACCCCCACCTCCAAGGAGAGACGAGAGGGACCGCTGGCAAGGGCCCATTCCGGCCTATATCAACAGAAGGAGATCAGACGAGGAGCCCAGACGTCGAGAGGCAGCCAACAAGGGAAAGAAGAAGAGGAGACAGCAGAGGATTTTCAGTGAGTTCAAGGCGTGGAGGCGCCGAGAGGGTAGGAACAGGAACAGGCGTTACTGATGCCACCCAAAGGCATCTTGAGGCCAGCAGCAGCTGGACCAGCCAGGGCAAAGGCGAAAGCAGTGGCAAAAGCTGGAGCCAAGGCCTCAGCAAGAGTGAGAGGAGTTTTGAAAAGGCCGGCAAAGAAAGCTGGAGAGGACGTTCAGGGAGATAAGAATATCTCCGAGGTTTTTGCAGCAGGGGGTGAGGTCGCGGTAGGTGATCTCCCGCTGCAAGAATGGAAGACTGGGGATCGCGTAGTCTTCACCGAAGCCATCTACTGGGAGGAGAAGGTCAGGCTGGCAGGAGTTGTCAAGAGCTTGAAGGTCGAGAGTGGCCAAGTTCACATGTCCCTGAAGCTGGAAGGGACCCGAGAGGAGTCATTAGTGAAATGGGCTGGAGCTCATCCGGGGAAGCTGTTAGAGATCCATCTCTGCCCCCTGGACTGTGGCAGGTTGTCCAAGGATGGGTTAGTCCACGCCATCAAAGCCAGGAGGTGGAAGGAGACGGAGAAGGACGCATGGATGGACAACCTGCTGGACGTGAGGGCCACCCAAGAGGACGAGGTAGACGAGCTCCAGAAAGTCAGGGACAAGGCGGACGAGAGGGACAAAGAGAGAATCAGGGAGCAGAGGGCTCCGGGGGCCAGCGGCCATGTTGGGAGCTTAGTCAGCTCCGAAAGCGAAGAGGAGTCCAAGAAGAAAAAGAAAGCCAAGAAGAAAAAGAAGAAACAGGAGGGAAGAGAGAAAAGCAGAATAGTGGGGACCAAAGAATTGGCCACTCTCTTCGGGACTACGGCCCTGGATCCGTCCCCAGGGGTGAGGAGACGGGTCAGAAAGAAAGCCAAGAAGGCGGCGAGGAGGAAGTCAAAAAGAGGAGGGTCCAGTTCCACGAGCTCCCAGGAGAGCAGTTCAGGAACTGGGGGCTCGCCGGACGAGGCAGGACACCTGTTTGGAGAGGAGGTGAGAGTCAAGGCCGTCTCCAAAAGGTTTCCCGGGGCCTTGACCCTGAACACGTTGGAGATGATTCAGACGGCGGTGGTCTCACAAACAGGCCAGCCTTGGGAGTTGAACAGGGACTCCCTTCCGCCAATATTCTCCCAATACTGGAGAATGGCTTTGAGCAGTCGCATGAGTGGAGCGATGAACCGCGAAGCTCAGACGCTCTGCTATGTGCAGGACCTTCTCCTGCAAGGCAAGGTGGCCCTGTGCTGCGACACCGTGACCCAACGCCTGAAGAGCTTGGAGCAAGTGGCCCAGGGAAGCCACTTTTCAATAGCCCAGAGGCAGGAGTTGGTCCCTCTGGACATGTCGTTGATGACATCGCCAAGGGAGGCGTTGGAGGCCAGCCGCCTGCACCACGAAGAGGCCAAGGCGCGGAATGCAGCAGCAAGGCCATGGCCGAGGACCCAGGAATGGGAGCGCAGAGGAGACGATCACAAAGGGAAAGGAAAAGGACGGGATCAAAAAGGAAAAGGAAAAGCGAAGGGCGAGAAAGGAGGACAGCAGAGAGAGGAGCGAGAGCGGGACAAGAAGTAGAACCAGAGGTTTGCGGGGAGCTTGAGGGCTCCGTGGTTGAGGATGAGATTACAGCTGGCTCTGAGCCGAAGGGCGCTTCCAGGCCGACCTGTGGCCTTTCGCCTGAGCCGGACTCATTTTTTGATGCGGCTGCATTGGGGCCGACCGGAACCAGTGAGCGGCACAATTTTTCAAGGACCAAAGGGGAGACCTTTGGAAGCATGGTCAAGCCACTTCTCTCCATGTTCTCTTTGCTTGAAAATGATTGCAAGATTAATCGCAGCACTCAGGTAGCATTTTTCCACTGCCTGACCGCCCCCGGGCGCTGAGAGAAGTGCTTGGACCGCTTCCCAACGAGCAGCTGCTGGTCTTGAGTGGCGTTTGTAAAGCCCTCAACTCCTATTATGGGAGTCCTGTGGCCGACAGGCCAGTAGTCACTGCGGCGGCTAGACTGGCCTTGGACGGCCTGGCGGCGAGCGTTCGAGACAGCCAGCTGGTTGGGGAAAAGTTTGAAGGGCTGAAGTGGCAGGACTTCATGGGAGTTAGAACAGTCGACTATAGAGGAGAAGAAGTAAGGGTAGCAAAGTCTTTTGCATGGGCCAATATTGAACCCGCATTACCTGATGGAATAGGTAGTATCCCCCTTTCTGAAGTCTGTGAGCGTGGAACCCTTGATTTTGTCATGCATTTCGAGAAGTACCTGTTGCCAGAAGAATCCAGGGTCTACACTAAACCCCCTAAGGTTTTTGTATGTGACGGGGATTGGGAGCGGGTATGCTCCGGACTCATTTCAAAAGGGGCATGTCGCCTGATTGCGGAGTCTGAAGTTTATCATTTAAATGGGAAACCGGTACTCAATGGCCTTTTCGGGGTGAGCAAAGATGAATTTGTCCACGGCGTCGAGGTGCATCGCCTTATAATGAATTTGGTGCCCGTCAACAAGCTCTGCCGGAATTTAGGTGCCGATGTCTGCACTTTACCGTCGGTGGTTAGCCTGGGTGGAGTTGTGTTGGGGCCCGAAGAGTTTTTGGTGATGAGTTCTGAAGATATTAAGTGTTTCTTTTATATTTTCAGTGTGCCTTCGTGCTGGCATAGATTTTTGGCCTTTGGGAGGCGGGTATCCCCCTCCTTGGTCGCAGGGGGGAGTAATGAGCCATATTATTTATCTTCCCTGGTTTTGCCAATGGGATTTATTAGCTCTGTTGCCATTGCGCAACACGTCCACCGCCGAATAGCCCGAATGTCCCTCCATAGTTTGACTCCAACATTTGACCCCAAAATGAAATGAGGAGGGATAAGCCCACGAGTTCAGCTAACTGGGTATACCGGGTCTATTTGGACAACTTTGATTCTTTGCAGAAGGTGGATGGAGCATTGGCCAGTCAGATTCAGGGTGAAGTGTCAGCAGAGGCACTGGCCATGAGAGAGGGGTACAGCTATTGGGGGCTGCCCCGACACCCCAAAAAATCAGTACAACAGGAGCTGAAGGCGGAGGTCCAGGGTGCCCTTGTGGACGGCACGACAGGGACCGTGAGACCTAAGCCTCAAAAGGTACTGAAGTATGTCGACCTGGCCTTGGGGTTGTTGGCCACCGGACGAGCGAACCAGAAACAAATGCAAGTGGTGTGCGGTGGCCTGGTGTACTGTGCCATGTTTCGCAGGCCCCTTCTGGGTATGCTCAATGCAGTGTGGGGTTTCATTGTAGAGCTGGACAAGGAACCCCCCGTCGTACTGCGGCCTATACCTAAGTGTGTTCAGTTGGAATTGGTCAGGTTCCTGTGCACAGTACCTCTCGCCCAAATGAACTTGAGGACTTTGATGCGGGGAGACGTCACAGCAAGTGACGCCTCCGAGTGGGGCGGGGGCTTCTGCGTGAGCAATGGCCTGTCCCCGATGGGGGTGCATGCTGCCCATTGTTCCATCCGAGGTGATGTGGCGGAGCCGGCTGACCACATCCAGGTGCTGACCATAGGCCTTTTCGATGGCATCGGGGCACTTCGGGTGGGAGCAGACGCATTGAAACTGCCCATGGGAGGCCATGTGAGCGCTGAGGTCTCCGTAGCTGGCAACCGCGTGGTTGAGGCCAACTTTCCTGACACTCTCCATGTGGGTGACGTTGCCAACATCACAGAGGACATGGTGCAAGACTGGGCTGTCAGGTTTGGCAATGTGGGAGTTGTCTTGGTAGGTGGTGGCCCACCGTGCCAAGGGGTGTCGGGTTTAAACTCCGACAGAAAGGGAGCTCTCAAGGATGCAAGGAGTTCCCTCTTCGTCTATGTGAAGAAGGTCTACCAGATGGCCAAGAAGAAATTCCCTTGGGCTCAGGTGCATGTCATGATGGAGTCGGTCTTTTCCATGGATGAAAAAGATAGGGCAACTATGAGCGAGTATATGGGTTGTCTGCCCTACTTGGTGGATTCCGAAGGGATCGCCGTGTGCCGAAGGCCAAGATTGTATTGGCTGTCCTGGGAGCTGCGATTGGCTCCGGGTGTAACCATGGAGCTGGTGACAGCAGATGGCTGGAAGGGCTACACCAAGGTGTCGCTAAAGCAGGACATCAAGCCGGAGGTTTTCTTGAAGCCAGGCTGGAAGTTGGGTGAAGCAAACAAGTTGCCAACTTTTACAACTGCTCGCCCTCGAGAAGCTCCAGGAAACAGACCAGCAGGTCTTTGGCAATGTGAACCCTGGGAAGTGGAACGGTGGCGAGCTGATCAACACCGCTATCCCCCCTATGTGTACCGGGACAAACATTGCCTGGTCAATGGGCAGGGAGAGTACCGGTTGCCGACGGTGCAGGAGAAAGAAGTAGCCATGGGCTTCCCAGTGGATTACACCGCAGCGTGTTTGCCGAAAGGTCAACAGAAAGGTGAAGCCTATGTGGATGTCCGCAGCACGCTGGTAGGCAACAGTTGGCATGTCACTGTCATCTCGTGGTTGATGAAGGAGTTGTTCGCTCCCTTGGGGCTCACCCCCATGGACACACTGGGAGAAATAGTTCAGGCTACTTCTCCGGGAGGAGATCCTTCCCTGCAAGGATATCTGCGAAGGCCCAGCTTGGTTCCAGTACAAGGGCATGGCAGGTTAGCAGCCGAAGAAAAACTCACCAAGAAGTTGGTGAACATGGTGTCAATCAAAGGGGAGGATCTGCTTCTTCAAGCAGACACTGAGAATCAGGTCAAGTTTCATCGCCTACGGGCGTCAGTCCCAGGCAAACTATGGAAATGGAGAACTATTTGCGGTTGGCCTTGGAAACAGTCAGGTTTCCACATCAACGTGCTCGAGGTCCAAGCTGTGTTGACATGCCTCCATTGGAGGGTGTGTCGGAAGCGTCAGCAGTCTTGTCGGATGTTGCATCTGACCGACTCGCTCGTGGCATTACATGCCCTTAGTCGGGGTAGATCCAGTTCGCGGAAGCTTCGACCAGTGCTGTCGAGAATAAATGCGCTCCTCCTAGCGGCCCAAGTTCACCCCGTATGGGGTTATATAAATACAAAGCAGAATCCTGCCGACCGGCCGAGCCGGCGGCCAGTGCTGAAGAGATGCCTAAAAGGAAAGCGCATCTAGAGGGTCGCAGGAGGAACGCATTGCACAACGACAAAAGCTGGGTAGTTTGCAGTCGCTAACTGTCCAACCTGCCACTCAGAGACGCTATGATAAAGCTTTGGATAAGTTCTTCGATTTCCTACACTTTGAGAAACTGACCTTGCCTAAGCAGCTACCCAAGATGGATGCTATCCTGTCTGAATACATTGAGCACCTCTGGGCATCGGGTGAAGGGAGAGCATTAGCCTCCGATACCGTGGCGGGACTTCAAAATTTGGAACCTCACTTGAAGAACCGGCTACCCACGGTTTGGCGCTTGTTAAAAGTGTGGAATCAGAACGAGATTCCCAACCGAGCGCCCCCGATGCCAGAGAGCGTTGTTCATGCTATGGCAGGTCGAGCTCTTCTGAACAATGATGCTGATTTCGCCCTCTCATTGTTGCTAGGATTTTATGGAATGATGCGGACCGGAGAAATTCTGACGGTGCACCCAAAAAATGTGGAGGTAGCATCTAAAGATGGTCCTGCAGTCATTTCCCTTGGCCTCACTAAGAGTGGCAAGCGTCTGGGAGCTGCCGAAAGTATCACGGTAGCCGTGTTTGATGTCGTACGACGATTGTTCCAATGGAAACATTCGTCCAAAAAACCACTAGCACAGTCCTCAGGACAGTGGCGTTCCAAGTTTGCTGAGACCTTGGAGGAACTCGGTCTCCAAAAATTTGAATTTAGGCCATATAGCCTGAGGCGCGGAGGCGCTACGTTTTGGTTTACCAAACATGGCTCTTTTGATCGTTTGCTGATTCAGGGCAGGTGGCAAGCACCCCGTACTGCCCGTATTTATATCAATGCCGGGCTTGCAGCCCTTACCGAAATGACCATTCCCCAGCACAAGCTGCGAGGATTTCTTGCAATTTACCGTCGGTCTTTAGACCGTGAGCTACCGAGCCTTGAGCGTACTCACTCTGTGAGCAGATCAGGGGGACGTGGAAGAGGATCCAAGAAAGTGGCCAAAAAAGGGTTTTTGGCGTGTCTGTGAGGAAAGACTAAGGTACTTGTGGCCCTAGCACTTTCCGGCTTGGCGGCAAAGTGACTAGGGGGGTGCCTACCATTTCCTGGGGCCTTGTTTTTTCCTGGCTTGGCAGGAAAAGCAAGGGGGAATTGGTGTGAGTTTTAAGGGAGTGATGAAACCAGCTGTTTTCTTTTGATTAATTTCGTTTAATTTTTGACAAATCTGATCTTGCTGCGCTGTGAAAAGAAATTGGCCGAATCTTTATACATATACATATACATATACATATACATATATATATACATATACATATATATATATTGATTATATTGTATTACACATATATATATATATATATACGTATGACATATAGCTGCCCTCGGCTCCCGAGGCTCCAGGCTCTTCCACTTCCATGGCCTCGACTCAATGGCTGGCCCAGCGACAAACCAGGGGGGAAGTGTCAATATATCATGTATATAATGTGTACATGTATAATATATATATATATGTATAGAAGATAGTAACCCCTGAGAAGATATCGAAGTATTTAACATCACATGTTTTTGATTGTATTTTATGGTTCTATCTGCTTTGGGGTTATTATATACATACTGACATAAGAATGGCTGAAAAAAAAGACCTGCGATCACTGCGATCTATGATTGACGCATGAATGTAGGGATGAACAACTAGAGCAGCTGTGAAAACCAAGGTAATTAGAATCATGAGAAACTATGAGCATCAGTCAGCCGTGTTGTTTGACCCATAAACACTGAACAATGACAATGGCGTATTCAGTATCAATGCAGCAGGTTGCCAAAGTCCTGAAAGACTTGGCTGCTACGACACATCCTGATCAAAAAAAAGACTTGGTTCAGTACCTTGGCCAAAGCACTTTGCGCTGCCTCAGTCATCACTGGATTCCAATGGATTCCAATGGATCGGGCCTGGGTGATTTGACCAACGTGTGACACATTTCCAGCCTGGATATTTTTTTCTGGTCAATGCTTTCATACGAAAAAACCGTAAAAAAGGACAGGCCGAGCCCAACACTCGCTTTCTCTCTTTCCATTCTTGCAACCTGTCCAATGGGATGGTGAAGTCAGAAGACCCGCAAACGAGGCTTTTTGTTTGTCAATGTTTACCATATTGGACGGCCAAGTACCATCTGCCCCTTGGCCGGCCTGTGATGAGCTGCAATGCGTTCCGCCCTTGCCGTCCCCAAATCCGCACTGAGAGAAGCCACCTGCATATGTCAGATGAACAGAAATGGGATGAAATGGCTTTGTTCTCGCCATTTATCCATTGAGACAAACCCAAGTGGCTTGTTTTCCACCCCCACATTCGAGGACCAGAGGGAAACCGACATAAGAACATGCCCATGCAAGACTTGGCAGCTCTCCTACACTCAAAAAAGCTGGCCTCGGAATGCAAAAGGTCGGTGGATGCATATTTCAGCGCCTGCAACATGTTATGTTCCCGGTCACCCTTGTACAAAAAGACTTTCTCAATAATGAGCAGAATGAGGGGAGGTTCAATTTTGAATTGCCGTTGCCCTGAAAGTGCCGATAAAACAATTGAAAATGTCTCAAAGCACCAAAAACCGGGTAAAATAGCCCATGTTTATTTTACAATATTTTACATATGTTTGCTTCTTTGGTTGAGGGTCTGGGTCTCCCTTTTTGTCAACACTAACGGTGCAGGGCCACTGTTCAGGTCACCTGGTCGACTTCTTTCCATCGCTGCAAGAGTTCCAGAGCGCAGTTCCCTCCAAGGACAACGGAGAAGCGAGCCTGTTGCATGTTGCACGAGACAATGCCATGGCATGGCTCAGAAAGCGGCACTCCACGGAGTCGACCAACAAATTCTTTCAACATTAGTTCACCATTGTTGAAATACTAGTAGATAATGTGGCATAACTCATAACCCAAATCATCCCCGATTTCACAAGGAATGGGAGGCTGGTAGCACTGGTAGCACTGAGGCTGCCACTGCTGCAATCGCAGGGTCGGGTGGTCCTGATCAGGGCCCAATGGGCCCACCAAATTGCTGAATTCGTAGTAAAAATGGTGCAGTAAGTAGGTAACCCCCCCCAAAAAAAAGATCGAAAATGAAAAGAGTGTTACCATAATTTTTACCATATGTTTACCACATTTTTATCACTTACGTATGTCAATAGGATGTGACTTTCGTATCTTTTTGGTGGTACTATGGCCTCATGGGCCCGTTTTTTGCTCCCAAGGATCATCGTGCCTGTGTCCAACTCCCTGGTAGGATAGTGGCCATCCTGCACCAGACATTTGGGAGTTCCGATCCTAGGAAGTTCGCCACTGGCCATGACCGGTGGTTGGTCGGCCTACCCAACGAGTTAGCTGAAACCTTACAGAATCTCGGAGCACCCCACTTTGATCAGACCACCATCCTACCAATGGGGGAAAAAAAACTGGTGCTTTCTAGCCCATCATAGTGGTAAATAGTGATAAATATAGTCACTATAGTGATAAATAGTGATAAATCCTGATAAATCATCATAAACCCCAGTAAAAAAAAAATGCTAGTGATGTTTACCAACCTGTCGTCTGTCCTCAGGCTCCAAGGGTTTGATGCTGGTGAGCTCCGCCTTTACCTCCTGCAAAGCCCTCTGCTGGGCTAAGGCCCAAGCCTGAGCACACTGGGACCTGGAGGATTTTTCAAAACGAATTTTGGGTTATATATTAGTGTTTGTTTTAAGTTGTGGCTATATATATATGTATATGTATATCATGTAGGGTATAAGTTGTACTCATAGTTATATTAGTTGGGTCCCAGTTTATAACTATATATAGCCGTTTATGTTGTAACTTTAAACCGTTACTGTACCTATTAGTTATAGTCTTAGTCATAGTCTTAGTGTTGAATTGCACTTATAAGTTATAGTTATAGATATGGATTGTATAAAAACTAAAGTTTTGAAATTAAAAGTTATTGGATTATAACCCACAACTGGGATTAGATCAAAATTCAACATGCTGCCTGCAGTTGGGATTTTGAACTAACTTATAACCGAGGGGGGTCAATAATGAAACCCATATCATATACCTGGACGAGAAATGAAAACCATACCCGGCCAAATGAGTCAAAAGGCCAAAATGTGCAGAAGTATCCATGTTCGTGGGAAAGGTGAAGGTGCTGGCATGTACAACGTGACACAATTTGTAGGAGCATCTGCCATACAGAGCTATTTACATGTAGGTACGTATGCTGTGACACCTTGTGCATTCTTACTTTGAGATTTGCGCGCATTCCCAACTAACCCACAAAATTCGTCATCCTTGGGGGTAGACTGTTCAATTGGGGAACCAACAGCGGGGTGCAATAAATCCAAATCCCACCAAAGATCAAACGTGAACATCTAAGCCCAAACTTCCGGCGGATTTTATTGGAATGACCCTCCAGTAATGAAACATGGCAATCTAACATTTTCAGGGTATCCCCCCGCCCAACTCTTCGGAATGTCCCGCCTGTAGCAGCTTCAAATCCAACACATCTCCCGGCAAGCTTGGTAGCTCCTGCCAGGTCGCTTTTGTTCCATCCCCATCTGGGGTGTCTGTTAATGGCATCATTTCGGTCCATGGGATAAAGCCTAATTTATGGCCACTTCAATGGGGAAAGGAAACTTCTTCGGTGTGTCCACGACACGAGTAAACTATGTGATGTTTCTAGATTTTCCAGAAACTCCTCCATGTCGTTGAGCCTTCAGCCGCAACACCATGGTGGAAGGTAGGCTTAGCTTGGCTGGAAATCTGCCATGTTTGAAACTTGTTGTCTTGCATTGGGAATCCTGCAACAACCTGCAACAACCAGGTATTTGGCAAATGTTGTGTAGTAAAGCCCGAAGCACAAACTCAATAGTATCAACGTCTTTCATGGGCTTTGACCACAGTGTACGTGCTTGGGTTGCATGCAGCTAGATGGCTGCTTTTGCAAGAAGTTGAAATGTTGATGTAGAAGTTTGAATGGGTGCAGTGAATTCTGTGACTAAGCATTGAGCCATTTTGAATGCGGGGTTCCGAATGCCCAAGCTGGAAAAGACCTATGCATGGCTCTCATAACTTGAGCCTTTATATACACCATGGATTGAAATGAGAAATATCTGAGTTCCGATGGTCTAAGGATTACATGATACCAGGATTGGGAACTCTGAGATTGGATGCTTCGCAAGCTATATAATATAATTCTCATCCAACACAATTATTTGCCAATCTGCCACTTTGCTGATCTTTGAATCTTGGCTCAGCCCGTGCGCCAAAAACCAAAACGCGGCAATGTGCAATAGGACCAGTTTTCGCTCCTCCGCCCACATGTTGACCGGTTTCACCGTTTTGGTGTCCAGGGCTCTTTGTCCATCAGTGGGCATGGTCCCTATCAACACGAACCCAACCTGAGTCAGTTGTGAAAGCCCAAAGATGCCAATTGGAAGGTCCTCTCCAAATAGTCATAGAATCATACAATATGAAATGAATGTACATACAACTACATCTTACATGCGCGCGATCGAATATGTGATCATAGTCATAGTCCTGGCATGATTATAAACTCACAAATAAATCTATATAAATACTAGTACTGTAGTACAGTATTCAAATGTCAATCATGAATATACATATGCATACATACATACATATAATTCAAATGTCAATCATGAATATACATATGCATGCATGCATGCATACCATACCATACCATACCATACCATACCGTTACATTACATTACATTACATGACATGTATACAGTATTCAAATGTCAATCATGAATATACATATGCATACATACATATAATTCAAATGTCAATCATGAATATACATATGCATAAATGCATGCATGCATACCATACCATACCATACCATACCATACCATACCATACCATTACATTACATTACATTACATTACATTACATGTATACAGTATTCAAATGTCAATCATATATATACATATGCATACATACATACATATAATTCAAATGTCAATCATGAATATACATATGCATGCATGCATGCATACCATACCATACCATACCATATCATACCATACCATACCATACCATTACATTACATTACATTACATTACATGTATACAGTATTCAAATGTCAATCATGAATATACATATGCATACATACATACATATAATTCAAATGTCAATCATGAATATACATATGCATGCATATATATATAATTCAAATGTCAATCATGAATATACATATGCATGCATATATATATATAATTCAAATGTCAATCATGAATATACATATGCATACATATATATATATAATTCAAATGTCAATCATGAATATACATATGCATGCATATATATATAATTCAAATGTCAATCATGAATATACATATGCATGCATATATATATATAATTCAAATGTCAATCATGAATATACATATGCATGCGTATATATATATAATTCAAATGTCAATCATGAATATACATATGCATGCATATATATATAATTCAAATGTCAATCATGAATATACATATGCATGCATATATATATAATTCAAATGTCAATCATGAATATACATATGCATGCATATATATATATATAATTCAAATGTCAATCATGAATATACATATGCATGCATATATATATACACATGTCAATCATTCAATTCTGGGTCTCCACACGACTGAGACCAAAGGCAGATGGATCGCGGTCGCCCAGCAGCTCCTCGGATTGATGGCTCGAAATTGGAGAAGCTCATCATGGATCTAAAGCCCAATTCTAATCTTTGGTGAAGTTTAGCAAGTAGATGTTCTCATTCTGACAATATCTGACAACACTAAAGTCACTAAAACTTCTCCCCAGATGCATTCGGACACCACCAGGTGGAGGCCGTGTCCCTGAAGTCATTTGGCGGCCTAGCCATGGAGGTTTATAGCTGGGATATCTGCCTATGAATGATGGAGTTTCCAGAACGCCATGTTTGATTACTAGTGTAATGCTTTTTTTAGGGGAAAACATCAACAAAAATAAATATCACTGGGGAAATTATGTGATTTTTCCTTTGCCAGGTAGATTACCATGTGCTACCGGATGGTTTTCTAATTGATGTTCTTTCAAAGTCGAACATGTTCAATCTTTGGTTCATAAATAATCCATATATCGCCATTGTTGGTCCTTAACTCACCGTTGTTTCGGAGTTATCCCCACTCTTGTTGATTGATGGTTGTCTCCCCCAATCTGATCTTTTTTCGGTGGGTTCATTATTATTTTGATCACTGTGTTCTACCCCGTGGTTGTCAAAAAGTGGAAACTCCTGCATTGGTGAAAGAGTTGCCTACTGGAAGATTGGGATCTTTTTCACTGCGATCTTTGATTAGCCGAGGGGCACCCAAAAAACATGTTTCATGGTACTGTACCCAACAGTTAGGCCGGCTCCTGATCACACAAAACGGATGCGACCTGTTTTTCCTCTTTTCATCTGTCCTGTACTTTCATATTGGCTTATCATCTTTGGAAACGGTACTTCATACTGGATGAAATATGACCATAGTTTCAAGATCACATATAGGTCTGTACTTCCAGATGTCCTGCACTTTCCACATGTTCCTATGTGTTTGTCTTGCTCCGAGTTCCTGCACTTTCCAGGTTGCTCCCAACAGCCCACAAGTGGGCCCTCCTCCACAGCTTCACGGCGCTCATCCGCGAAGAGTTCTGGGTCCCAACCTGCCATGGCTCCAGAGACAATGGCTCCAACAAATGTGTCCCTGGGACAGTTTCGGGGTCCGCGCAAAAAACCTGCCTCAAAAAAATGGCCCATTCAGATACCAACAAAGGATGACATAGCTGCAGACCCAATCATCCAACAGCCAGGATCCTGGCGCTCAGCTTCCTGTCTCATCCAGTCAGGATCATGATCCAAACCTCGGAGAGCGCGCTCGCAACGCCTCGCCGCGCCGCGCCAAAAAGGCGTCGCTCAGGGCAGGGCCTGTGACTGGGTCGTAGTCGGGATGATATCTCCTGGCGGACCGAAGAAAAATGGTCCCCTGAAAGCATGGTTTTGCTTAAGGAACCACCAAAAAATAAAAAAAAATCGCTACAGATTCCCCAAGTAGTGGACTTCCCACGGAGAAAATCAAAAAACTATCTTCAGCAATTCCAAGAAACCTGACCTGCAAACTCCAAGCATGGGTTTGACTCAGGATTTTACCCCAATGAAAATAAACTGGAGTTGACCAAATACGGGTCATGCCAAAAGCAGTCTCCCATGTCATTTTCTCCTGTTTCGGGGGGTTGATGTGAAACTTCGGGCGTTCAAGTAGCTGTTTGGCAACTGCGCGTCTAACCCAATGACATGGCTATCTATCTAGCTACCTATCCATCCATCTATCAATCTAGTCTAGTCTGGTCTGGTCTAGTCTAGTCTAGTCTACATCTCGTCTATAGTCTACAATCTATAGTGTATAGTTTAGCCTCCTCTAGTCTAGTCTCCTGTCGTCTCATCTTTTCTAATCTCATCTAATCTCAAATCTCATCTCATCTCATCTAATTAATCTTAAATATCATCTAATCTCATCAAATATATTCTAAACTAAACTAATCTAATCTATCTATGCATATGGATCTAATTGAATCTATATACCTTCATCTAACCTATTCCATCCTATATGGATACATAACTATATATATATATTGTGATTTGTCAACTCTTTGCATTCCAACTTGGTGCAGTTTCGGAAGCTTTACAACGAGTTGTATCAACTGGCCTCCATGTGGGTATCTGTACCATGAATATCTCAAGGTCCTGTGGCTCAGGATGTGTTGAGGGCTTAGGGTGCCCCTCGACTTTGCACCAATTGCAGTGGTGTCAAAAGGGCGCGGTCGCCATAGCATCCGGAGGTGCTTTCATTGGTGTTTGGACCAGGGGTCCCCATTTACTTTGGAGAAGATTGGAATTTAGGAGCCCCTACCAGTGTTTGGGATTGATCCAACACTGGTAGCGGAGCTACCCAGGCCAAAGGTGTGTGGCCACACTTTTGGAAGCCTTGAGATCCAGGATGAATGGAACTGAAGAGGTGGCCCAGTCATCTGTCCCTAGCGGACCGTCTTTGTCCCATTTGCCCTGGAACATGATTCCGGCATTTAAGCCGGGGGAGACCGAGATCAATGAGTACACCAAAAAGATTGAGTTCCTTGCAGGTTTGTGGCCTCCAGAACATCTCAGCCACTTGGCCTCGCGGGCTGCGATGCTGTGTGAGGGTTCATCCTTCAAACGGGTCATGAGGTTAGATCCTGCCAAGCTGAAAGTCAATAGTCTGGACGGAGTGAAATTGCTGATCAATACTTTGGGGGGAATCTGGGGAAAGAGCAACCTGGAGGATAAGTTCGAACGTTTTGAGCGAGCAATTTTTTCCACAGTTCAGCGCCAAGATGAGTCCCACGAGAGCTATTTGGCGAGGCATGATTATCAGTTTGAGGAACTCTTACAAATGGGTGTAGGATTCAATGAAGTGCGAGCCTACATACTCCTTCGAAATTCTGGTTTGGTTTCAGAGGATAAGAAGAAGATCATCGTAGATGCCAAGGGTGAGTTGGAGTACAAGTCCATAGTGTCAGCCTTGAAACTTCTGGGATCAAAATTTTTCCATGAGCTCCAAACGGGAAATCGTACTGTGGGTCGCAACAAAACCTATGATGTGAATGCAGTCTTTGATGAAGAACCACTCATGTCAAATCCGGAGGATGAAACCGTTTTCATGGGCGAGACTTGGGAAGAATATGAGATCCCCTATGATGATTCAGATCCTGATGCAGTGGTGTGCATGCAGTTTGAAGAAAGTTTGGTTGAAGCTCTTCAATGTGATTCAGAGATTGCGGCTTGTTACAATACGTATTTGGATGCCCGAAAACGTTTAGCTGACAAGGGAAAGAACCGTGGTTTTTGGAATCCCAAGGGAAGCTCCTATACTCAGAAGGGTAAAGGGAAAGGGAAGACCAAGAACATGTTCAAGGGCCGAAAACCATTGGCCCAACGCATTCTGGAGTCAGAGTGCCGTAGATGTGGCATGAAGGGACACTGGAAGGCGGAGTGCCCTCTCAATAAGGGTCCTGCCGCTGCTGCGTTGACCACCGGCACTTCCAGTAGTGCTTTTGCAGGGACAGTTACTGCCGTTTCCGATGAGCCTGATGACCAAGACATGATCGTCGTGGAATCCTGTTTGAGTGAAGTACCTTGTTTTGACTCAGTGTTTTCAAAGGGTCAGGAATTTTGCTTTATGAGTTTTGCTGATCAATCCAAGAACGAGGGAAAATTGACTTTCCAGTGCATTTCCAGGTTCCTGAGTTCCATGAAGCAACGCCTAAGCCCTCAACTTGAAAGCCATTCTGAGCCGTGCCTGACAGGTCATTTGTTGCCTGACACTGATGTAGCGATGTTTGTGAGTCATGGCCCCTACGGTATCATGGATTTGGGCGCAAGTCAAACGGTGATAGGTCGTCAACAGGTTGAATCTCTGTTGTCACACCTCCCAATGTCCATTCAAAGCCAAGTCCAAAGAGTACCGTGCCAGACCATATTTCGTTTTGGCAATAGCAGCACCGTCAATTGTCAGTTTGCTCTCATGATTCCGCTGGGAAAATGGATGGTTAAAATTTGTGTTGTGAACTCTCAAACCCCTTTCTTGCTGTCCAATAACGTTTTCAGAACACTTGGAGCTCAGATTGACACAGCACAGGACGTAGTGCACTTTGCCGAACTTGGATTCTCCATGGATTTGACGTTGTCGGAAAAGAAACTCTACCTGCTGGACTTTTGTGATTTGGTCAAGAAGTCGTTTGAAGGTAGGTCTCAGGTGCCGGTCACTCCAGATCATGCAAAGCCAATCATGACAGCCGTGAATACCAATGTCCTTTCCCAAGAGGACCATGCTATGGAAGTCAAACTTCCGTCAACCCAACAGCCGGTAGTGTCAAGTTTGCCTGTAGCATCCGAACGTTGTTCACCTCACCCGACTGTACTGACCGATCATGGCTTCCAAGAGTCTTGCCGATCGCTTTGCAGCAGTCACGGAGACCAAGGTGAACGAGGAGTGCATGCAACTCACCTACGAGGAGCTATCACAGATGCGCATCTCCTTCGGCGAGACGGAGTTGAACCAGAAGTTCATCGATGTGATCGAGCAAGATCCCAAGTATGTCAAGTGGTTCGCAAAGAAGTATGCAGAGAGCCAGAAACGGGCTCACCAAGCATTCCTCTACTTCATCAACCTCTATGTCGAGCGCCTGGAGCTGACGCAAGAGGGAACTTCCGTGGAATCCCCGAAGAATCAGACATCGAACCTGATGCTGAAACCCAAGGCCAAATGTGCTCTCAAGCCGTCAGTGGTACCGGAAGAGGTTTCCAGCTGGAGCGAGGACGAACTGGAGAGATCATGGAGCGTGGAGGACGAAGTGTCCCAACAGGGACAACGCCTGAACAACATGGAGAACACGATGTCCCAGATTGCCAGCCAGCTCCAGATCCTGACCCAGATGATTCACCATCAGCAGACAGCTGCTCCGTGAGAGAGGGTCAGCCTGAGTCCGAGTTTAGGTCATGGGTGGCAGATGAGATTGGTTGTCAAGTGATGCAACAAGATCCATGCAGTATACATGATACCGCCTATTTCCAAGAAGTGTTTCGAGGTCGCTTTGGTATGCATAACTGGGTGTATCAAGAGATGTGGACTTACTACCGCAAGAAACATACCCATCTTTCATGGGAGGACCTTCAACAACACTGGAAGAAATCACACTGCGACTTGCTGGAAGTATACTGTTCCTGTGATAGCCAACTCACTGCCCAATGCGTGCAAGCTGGAATGTCAGCCAAGCGTTTTTGCCTGAGAGATGGGGATCTTGCCACGTTTCATGGTAGGTGTCAGTTGTATGACATGTTGTGGATGTTGAGACCCAGACATGTGTGGTGCTCACCCCGCTGTGGCCCATGGAGCAACTGGAACCGACTCAATAGTCAGAAGTCCCTTGCCCTAGCCGACAAGATCCACCAGGACAGGATCTCTGAGAACGTCCATTTACTCCTTTGTGATGCCATTTTCAGACTTCAAGATTGGAGAACGGGTGATTTTCATTTTCATTTGGAACAACCGCAGGGCTCCGAACTAATTTTCCAACGAGAAATGGAAAATATTGTGGAGAACACGATGGCTGTTCAGTATGACATGTGTAATGCTGGTAACTTGCGACATCCACATAGCCATGAGCCGTTGCGCAAGAGAACCCAGGTTCTAACCACTTCACAAATCATGTGGAGAACTTTACAGCGATGCCAATGTGTGGGCAACCATCACCATGATGTCATTGCCGGATCTTGCAAACCTGCTGGCTTTGGTCGCATGCCTGTGTCCAAATACACAGAGTTGTATACAGCCATGTTTGGTAGACGCCTCAGCCGTGCCATTCAGTGTAGCTGTCAAATCCAGGAGAAGGTCTTTGGTAAGCATCAGGAGTTTTCTTTTGTGACCAATACAGCTGCTGAGGAGTCCGAGCCAAAGCGTCGTCGACTTGCTGGCAAATTCCATCCGGAATTTCTGTTTGTGCCACCCTCGCAAGAGAGTCCAAGTTCCGACAGATCCCAAACTGTGTCGCTGCCACAGCCTGGTGATGTTGTTTCCCAACAGATTTTAGAAATGGCTGAAAAGAGCGCTCCTCGAGTTGGACCTGTTGTCATCCGAGATGGCCCGTTGTTCCAAGCTGTTCAAGACAGGTATCCTGATAGACAAATCATTTGTTTGGATGTTTGCCGTGGCATTAATCGCATGAGGGTTTGTCCAATTGGAGAAAAGGGGATAGCTCCTTTCAGGAGAGCCATAGGGAGACACCGCACCGACCTGAAGATTTTTGAAGATTCACAGTGGGAACATTGGGAAACTCTGTCACATCGTCAGCAGATCAGATCAGGCATCCCTTCAAAATTGCTTGTGACGGTTTTTGCAAGTCACAAACGACCAAATCAGACCGATCTCACCATGCCTGACCGTGAAGCCAAGCGTGCCAGAGAAAATCCTGAAGTTGAGTCCATTGAGAGCAGGCCATTGGATAGCTCAACTTCCATATCTCCGAACCATGGTGAAGCATCCGATGAGAACCCTAAGGACCCTAAAGATAATCCCAACTCAATAATCCCGAATAACCACCCAAATCCCATAACCCATGGACCAAAATTCACTCAACTAGACATACACACACAGAACCAAATTCGAAAAATTCACCAGAACTTGGGTCACCCTGACCACAGAGTCCTGCAGCTGGCTTTACGGAGATATGGTTGGAATGAGAAGGATGTCAGTGCGGTCACGGACTTCTCTTGCCCAGTGTGCCACGAACACCAGCTCCCTAAAGCTGCACGCCCTGGAAAGCTCTCAGATCCACGAGATTTCAATGACCTCGTTTCCTTTGATGGAGCAGAATGGACCGATCCACATGGCAAACAATATACATTTTTTCATTTCATTGACACAGCCACCAACTATCATGTTGCCATTCCTTATCAACAACGAACCACCGAGGGTCTGATAGAAGCTTTCTCGAATGCCTGGTTGCGTTGGGCGGGGCCACCAAAAACAGTGATGTTCGATAGTGCCACGGAAGCCAACAGTGAACAATTTTCCAGGTTTCTCCAAGAACACTCCATTAGGAGTTATGTGATTCCCACTGATGCCCACTGGCAACTCGGCCGGGCTGAGCGACATGGAGCCACCCTGATGAGCATGTTGGATAAATACCACAGTGAGAGACCAATTCAAAATTGGGATGACTTCACGCAGGGGTTAATCCATTTGTGCAACGCTAAGAATGCCATGTCTCGTCATGAAGGGTATACTCCAGAACTTTGGGTATTAGGTAAGATGAAACCTGTTCCTGGGAGTAATTCTAATGATGCTTTGGATAGTGCCAGCTTTCGAGCCTTGGATGAAACCTCGACCGAGGGAGCACGTTTTCATGACCAATTGTCTCGAAGAGAGACGGCTCGTCTTGCTTTTGTCCGGGCTGACCATTGCCAATCCCTGAGAAGAGCGCTTCATGCCAGATCCCGACCAGATCGCATTCGTTTTTCCATTGGAGAACATGTCATGTACTGGAAAGATGGTAAAGGCGCCAATCCTGGTTCCTGGCATGGGCCGGCCAAGGTGTTGATGTTAGAAGGACAAAATCTGGTTTGGATCAGCCATCTAACGAAATTGTTTCGTTGCGCTCCAGAGCATGTGCGCCCACTGTCTCAGAATGAAGCTGGAGCCGTGACTGACTCAAACCAAGGGCTTTATCAGCTTCCTGAACGCAGTGGAAATGGGGTGTTTCAATTCAGGGAACTTTCCCGCCAAACTGGACCAATGCCAGAGCAGTTGCCTAGACCTGGGAATCAACTTCGACATGAACCCGAAATTGTTATCAACAATCCCATTTTTCCAAACCCTGAAACGGCCAATACTGATAACATACCAAATCCACCACCATCGACCGCCTCACAACCAGATGATGAACCTACAGTACCATCCACCCCAGTTGCGGATGATCCTGCAATTACTACACCAATTCCTGATGATGTTGATGATGATCTAGTGGTTCAGGAGATGCCCCATGACTTTTGGGAAATCCGTGACAAACTACTCATCCGACATCATGTGTGTCCTCGGTTGGAGCCATTCTTTCCTCATGACTCATGGTCATGTCCAGTGAATTTAGATGATATCCAATCTCTGAGATGCACTTATGGACAGTACTTGTCAGGTGGTTCTTTTGAACGTACTGAAAGTTGGCAGGACAACGTTCAAAGTCATTTGCCTTTTCCAGAACCTTGGACTGGTCAGACACAATTCGCCTTGCGGAAAGTGGCAGACATACCTGAGGGAGATCGCAGCTGTTTGGTAAATCATACCCTTAGTGAGTCTCAGAATACCGGCCAAGGATTTCATGCTGAAATCTTTTTGACTTTGGATGATTTTCAGAAGTGCCTAGGAAAGACATATGTTCAACAGGAAATCTACTTGGCGTCCGCTGCCAAACGTCAGAAAATTGAAGTGAAAATGAAAGACCTATCCCCCGAAGAAATTTCTCTCTTCAAAAAGGCCAAAGATAAAGAAGTTGAATCCTGGCTCTCAACAGATACGGTGAGGCGTATTTTACGTCATAAGGTTCCTGAAGGCCAACTTCTGAGATCCCGTTGGGTCCTCACTTGGAAGCCATTGGATGAGGTCGAACAAGCTGAGACTGGAATGAGTCGCAAGGCCAAGGCGCGACTTGTTATCCTTGGTTACGAAGATCCAATGTTGGATTCTTTACCCAGGGACTCTCCTACTCTGGGTCGTGACAGCCGCATGCTGGCCCTTCAGGCGATCGCTAGCCACAAATGGGGTGTTCGATCGTTCGACATCAAAACCGCGTTTCTCAGGGGCAGTAGGCAAGATGACCGCATCCTTGGTGTAGAACCTCCCCAAGAACTTAGATCCAAAATGGGATTAAGGGATGATGAAACCTGTGAGCTTTTGAAAGGAGCCTATGGACTCATCAACGCTCCCCTCCTTTGGTACTGCGAACTCAAAAGTGCACTCTTGAGCATCGGATTCATTATCTCTCCTATGGACCCCTGCTTATTTGTGTTGCCTCGCAAATCCTCAAGCAATGATCAAGGTCCCAAGATCCATGGTGTTTTGGGTATTCATGTGGACGACGGTATTGGGGGTGGAGATGAGACTTTTGAACGTGCAATCAAACTGCTTGAAAAGAAGTATCCTTTTGGAAGTCAACGTCACAAGGCCTTTACCTTCACCGGGGTACAATTGCGACAGGAAATCAATGGTGACATTATTCTGAGTCAGCAGGGCTATCTCAATGATATTGCTCCCATTAACATCAATCGAGACAGGCGTAGAACTCCGGAATTGCCAGTCACTTCCCAAGAGTTGCAAGACCTCAGAGGGTTGATCGGAAGCATACAGTATGCCGCTACGAACACACGACCAGACTTATCGTGTCGCCTTAGCTTGTTGCAAGCCCGTGTGACTTGTGCCACTGTGGCTGATTTAATCCAAGGGAACAAGTTGCTGAATGATGCGAAGCGTTTCTCAGATACAGAAATCAGAATACAAGCTCTTCCTCCTGATCAAGTAAGATTTCTTTCGTTTTCTGATGCTGCATTCGCAACCAGAGAAAAAGCCAATTCACAGAAGGGATGTCTTATACTTGCCACTACAGAAGAAATTGATAAGACTCAGATGTCCGCTGTCAGCCCTTTGGTTTGGTTCTCAAAGAAAATCAGCCGTGTTGTTTCAAGCACTCTGGCGTCTGAGACTTACGCCCTTTCGGGTGCCTTAGATCTCCTCAGCTGGATTCGTTTGCACTGGGCCTGGATGCTGAATCCCAACTTAGAATGGCAGACCCCTGAAATCACTCTGAAGAAACTTCCACCGGCTTTCGCTGTGGTTGATTGCAAAAGCCTTTATGACCTTCTGCAAAAGACTTCCATCCCTCAGTGTACAGAATATAGGACGATGTTAGAAGCTTTGGTAATCCGTGATCGTCTAAAGGAAGGGATTATAATTAAATGGGTCCACAGTGCCGCTCAAATGGCTGATAGTCTAACTAAAGATATGGATAACTCTGTGCTGAGATCCTTTTTGTCCCGAGGAAGATGTATTCTCCATGATGTTGATGAAATCCTTCGACAACGTGCTGACAAGAAAGTGCGTCAGCAATGGTATCAGCAGTCGAGTGGTCCAGAATCAGCCTTGCATGCTTTTGCGCTTTTGTTGGGAATTTTTGATGAAGCTGGATGCGAAGAAATCTCGCTTCAATCTTGAGATGCGGACTTCATCAGAGCAATTTTCATCGCTGATGTCCCAGATTCCAAGGTTACAGTTCCATTCCCTGCGCATGGACGTACCCATGATGAGGTATCTCTGAGAAGGAAGAATTTATTTTTTGTTGCAGAGCAAACTGAAAAACAAAGATCTTGAAAGATTTTTTGGGAGTGTGATTTGTCAACTCTTTGCATTCCAACTTGGTGCAGTTTCGGAAGCTTTACAACGAGTTGTATTAACTGGCCTCCATGTGGGTATCTGTACCATGAATATCTCAAGGTCCTGTGGCTCAGGATGTGTTGAGGGCTTAGGGTGCCCCTCGACTTTGCACCAATTGCAGTGGTGTCAAAAGGGCGCGGTCGCCATAGCATCCGGAGGTGCTTTCATTGGTGTTTGGACCAGGGGTCCCCATTTACTTTGGAGAAGATTGGAATTTAGGAGCCCCTACCAGTGTTTGGGATTGATCCAACAATATATACATATTAATATTGCTACAGTATCTATGATTACATCGCTATCAATACACATATACACTACCCCCAGCTCACTGTCTTCCCAACCACTCCATGGTGCTCGGAATTTCGCCTCAACCGCGGATGCTGCGACAAGGAAATCTCAGATCTGTCCTCCGGCACCGCGAACACGAAGTCCTGCAGAAAATCCGGAAATGCTTGGGATCGCAAGCCTTTGAAAGGGGTGTAACTTAAAGGAGAAAGACCAAGATGAGCATCATGAGGCTATCATGAGGATATCAGATATCAGCAGTTCACCGATTCCCTTGTCCAGACCTCTAAGATCATTGCTGCTGGAATCCGAGAATCTGTCCGGTCCCTGATCTTAAATACATCCCAAAATGAAACCCTGGCTTTATATTGGATCAATTCATCTTGGGTTTCCTTTTCGGGGGACTGAAATTATTAGGGAAAGGGGATTATTGAAGCATGTCAACAAGTGGTCTCCGGGGATGTCTCCGAAGACACCGTCTCAGGGTCGATCAAAAACACCCACCAACCGAAGTGTTCCGCTCCTTCGGAAAGTTTGTGGCCTGCAAAATTTGGGTTGGTCTCAAGCTGGGCGATGGCCCACTTGATGGCGACGTCAATGGGGAAAATTATTAAGAAAGGATTGGTTCGCGCCCCTAACGCCCCTAAGAATCATCCAGTCATCTGTGTCATGTCACTTATGAACGACCAAATTGGTCCTAGGCGTGTCTGACAACGGGGTACCCACAAAATTGCAATTTTAGTCAGAAAAATTATGATAATCTGACAACCTGATTTCGTGCCATCCACTTTGTAGGGTGACAAGTTGACAAGTGTGACCCATCCCAACTTCACCAAGCACTGACTGACCCCGAAAATGGAGAATGCCTCCTGGATGTCTTGTGCCAGAGGGACATCACCAGCATCCTGCCTGCCGATCCCCTGATGCCAAAACCTCCACTGGATCCCACGATAGGAGTCATTGGGGATGGATCATCCCATGGCTCAAAGAGGTTGAAAGATGTTGAAAGATGTTGAAAGATGTTGAAAGATGTTGAAAGATGTTGAAAGATGTTGAAAGATGTTGAAATATGGAGACCATCGTAACCAGGTTGGGTGATTTCCAGCAAATGGATCTCCATAAAATGACCATCAAGGCCATCAACCGTCCCGCGAATGGATCGTGGCATAGATGTGTCCATCTCCACGACTTTCCCCAAACATCCCGAAATGTGAATGGCTCAAAATTGATGGGATACTTACTTGATCTGTCTTTGGTTGGGTCTCCAAAAGTACTCGATGAATTTGACCCATCCCCAAATCATGCTATCATCAACATGATTTGACAAACCTAAGCCATATAACCCATATATATATATACATATCATATTGTTGGTGAGATCAGTGATACATTTGATTCTAGTTCTTTGTTTTGATCCCTCCAAGTTGTGGTTGAATCCCCGCATTTATGGATTGAACCCTCCCATTTATGGCGTATATCCGAACTATTCTTACTGAAGTCCCTATATTTATGGTTTCAGTTTCCGTTTGTTTGACTTTTAACAAGTCTCCATGTTTATGGCTTCAACTCGCATAGTTCTGGCTTAAGCCCAGCCCTTGTTCTGAACTTGTTCTGGCCAAATTCCTCATTTTACGTTTCACTGCAAGCCCTTCTGGGGATTGATCAAAACTCATTATACCATGGTTTCAGAGAACAAACAGCCAGCAATACTGGCTATACTGGTTTTTTTGGTGAAGGGGATTCCATGGATTTTGGCCCCATACGCAGCTACTGGCAGCTTCATCCCACAAATCGTAGTGAATCACCCTGGTTAAGTCCCTGATTTGTTGTGGCTTATCCCAGCTGTAACTGGGTAATTAATCTACTTGGAAGTGCATTTCCGCTTATATATGAGTGGATATGGTTCACCGGAGTTGTATCCCAACTTCTGAGTCACTTATGAGGCTTAAAAATTGCCATGGTCATAGCCATACAAGTAGCCGCAACCGTGCCCTAACCCCTAACCGGGGGTCTGCATTGGTCGGCTGGTGAATTCCAGGCATCGAAATGTCACTCAAAACATCCACGACTCGAATCTTTTGGGTCCCTCACACACCCTTGTTCCTTTTTTCATCTCTAACTTGATTACTTCTGAAAAATGAATATGAATCAACAAATATTCTTACTAGTTATGTCTCCTTATTTGGTTTTACAACATGGTTCTATATAGGATGGTTGAGAACTGCAAAGGGTCAGTCATGCAAGGGCAACCACTCATATGTTGAGAACACCCTTGAGTATTCCTTGAGATTGAATCCCTCCATGAGGGGCTGGTGATCTACATATCGTTACTCAGAAAGGTAAATGTCAGACATCTATTTCCAAGTTTAGCAACCCATCTTCTGCGCAACTGGATGTCCAACTGGTTACGACCAGCTATGTCGACATCCACAAAGCACACGATGTTTGTGAACATGGGACGTGTACATTAGAGTGGTCCCCAACCCCCAAAGCAAACCGTCAGGTTTGTAACGGATTACTGTAACTGGGTGTTGCCCAAACAAGTACTAGGTCACAACCCCAGTACCCTTTCATTCACACCAAAATAGTTTGTGTATTGGTGTTGATCCCCCTATTCAGCAGTCCCCAAATCCCATAAATCTCCATTTTTGTTAGGATTTTTTTCTGGGGTTCCATCCCCAAATGCTAGGAATACCAAAAACCTGCGCATGTCTGCGTGACCAAAAAATCAATCATTGGTTGATTGACTTGCCATTTCTAATGGTTGAATTCCTATTTTTCCACCCAAAATCACCCGTTTTAAAAACAAGTGGGTTTATAATCCCCATTCTCCCACTTTTTGAGGTGAAATGCCCATCTTTGGTTCTTGCCCATCCTTGGACCATGAAACCAGACATGGTCCACAAGCTGAACTTTACCCCGTGTGGCCTCGGCATCTCCTGATGAGTACATGCCGCATGTAGCCGTTGGATTATCTCCGGGAGATCCTGCAAACCAATCGTGGGAGAATAGGAAGAGTTTCGTATGCGGAATTAATGGGTTTTTTGGACACCAATATAGATAAACCAACAAACTATATTGTAGTATACCATATATATATATACGTATATACAATGGGATATAGCCTCTGGTAATTTTGAAAGTAAAAGTGTTCAGGATATATATATATATACATGTATGTATGTATGTATGTATGTAAGTAAGTAAGTAAGTAAGTAAGTAAGCAAACGAGCAAGTAAATATGTATGTATGTAGGTATGTATGTATGTATATATGTATGTATGTATGTATGTATGTATGTATGTGTATTATATAATGATATACAGTTATGGAAATCACCGTTTTTATTGGTAAATAATCAACTACATGGTCAATTTTCTGTATCAAATTGTTATATCAATCACCCGAGTATATGGGATGATCCTCCAAGTGGCAACTCTAATTGTTTGACATACCATAGGTTTAAAATAGTGCCATGAACAGTAGTACACAAAGGTTTTAGTAATACCCATAGGTTCACTAAAAGCACCGCTCCAAATGGTTTTGGGTCTACATTTAAAAAGATGTTTTCATGGTGGATTAGCTGTGGTTTGGTTGTGGTTGAAAACTTCTACAGGTCAAAATAAAGCGCCCACAAATCCTATGCAGGCAATATGTTGGGGATGGCAATGGGGTACAAAGTTTATGGAAGACCCATCAAACATGGCTGCCTGGGATACCCCCATTGTTGATCGGAAGATCGTCCGGCTGCCAGATCCGAAAATTAATTGGAGGAGTGCCATGCCACCATTAGCTACCATGGCAAAGATTCAGGACCTCAGGATGTACCATTTCATGTTGGGATGACCAAAAGACCACAACTTGACCATAACCCCATGAATCCCATGTAAGTCGACCATGCTACAGGTGTAGAACTAGCCACCATCAACGGCCCATCTGCTTCAGCTGGACGCCTTCTTGCCCTGAAGTAAGCACTGCTGGGCCCAAAGTTCTTTCCTGGCGTGGCGATCGAGGCTGGCTGACTTTGGGTGGAACCACGCAAGGTATGTGCGTATACATAGACATACATAAACATAAACATAAACATATGCAGAGAGAGAGAGATGCACAAGTTTTCTGCATGTAAGATATATATATATACCTGCATGTATTTATACAAGTGTCTGTGTGTGTGTATTTGTATGATGGTTTTTTACAAGGTTCTAAAGATATCATGTATGCTGTGAAGGCTGGCAAGCCCCACGCACCACAATATGCGACCATGGTCAACCTTCTAAATGTATGTGTATATATATATATATCTATATATATATCATCTCAGCATTACTAGAACCATGCACGCACATAAAAACCCGCAATAGAATATGCATATGTGTCATTTGGGGTGGGGTTGGGGTGGGGTGGGGGTAATAACGTTCATGTCAACTTGAACACTCATGGATTGCATGGTGCGCATAGGAATAAAATGTGCATCTCTGTCATGTGGGGTGGGGTTGGGGTGGGGTGGGGTGGGGGTAATAACGTTCACGTCAACTTGAACACTCATGGATTGTATGGTGCGCATAAATAAAATATGCATCTCTGTCATGTGGGGTGGGGTTGGGGTGGGGTGGGGTGGGGGTAATAACGTTCATGTCAACTTGAACACTCATGGATTGTATGGTGCGCATAACAGTAAAATATGCATCTCTGTCATTTGGGGTGGGGTTGGGGTGGGTGTAATAACGTTCATGGCAACTTGAACATACGTCATGCTACGCTGTGGGATCTTCTCTTGCACTGCCACACATACGTCATGCGACGCTGTGGGATCTTCTCTTGCACTGGCACACATACGTCATGCGATGCTGTGGGATCTTCTCTTGCACTGCCACACATACGTCATGCGACGCTGTGGGATCTTCTCTTGCACTGGCACACATACGTCATGCTACCCTGTGCGTTTTTGACAGTACGTCTTCCTAACATGTTTTTTGGTATAGGCTTTTCGAGCCTTCTCTTTCGTATATCCAGACTTTCTGTTCTTCCGACCGGGATTGTTTCTTGCACCGGCTTTGTGTCTGGTCTTCTCTAACTTCGATCTCAATCTTCTAATCTCCACGGCGGCCTCGGAACTGCAGCTTTCCAAGCGATGTCCCACTTGGCCGCATCCGAGACATGCGCGAGGCATTCGATCTTAAACTTTGTCGTCAATGTTACATTCGTGCAAACAGTCAAAAGACTGTTCAACATGAAATCTAGATTGTTAGTTTTGCGGTCTCTCAAAAAGCCTGTTCCAAGAGTTCAACTTATCGATGTTTCGTTCCATGATTCAGCTAAGATATCCTGGATGTCAAAAACATTGGGAAAAACCATGAAAAAACAACATCCAAATGCCTGCCGAACATTCAACTCAACTGAGCATCAGGAGTCCAAAATGAAGACGCCACAGAAACCACTGCGTGCGTGCAGCCTGGAAACCCTTCTCTTACCCGCCATACTAAGCATACAAGTTGAAGAGTCTTTTAAGGTCTCACATTCTGAATAAGATTCCGAGCGCGCCGCAGGGCTGACTTTCCACAACTGGCCAGGACAGAAGTTCTATACTACTGCTACACATTTGGAGTTCTGATGATCAATTACTTTCACTTGCCAGCTACTGTTGCTACCACTCTGTTTGACATGATGATGTGAAGACTTTGATAATACTTTACATGTTACCATTTCTGTAAGATATACACCAACTGTTACTATACACTCACTGTCACTAACGTATGTTGAGTGTGCATATAATGTTACATGACGTTACAATCATTGTAAATCTAAATCACAATTATCATATACATTTACATGTCTACATACATACATACATTTACATTTGCATTTGCATTTAAATTCACATTTACATGTACATGTAGATTTTCAGTTACACTTACATCTATCATTGCATTACATTACATTGGGTTAGATTACATTACATACATAGATGCATAGATACATACATAGATACATACACAGACAAATGCATAGATACATACATAGATTCATACATAGATACATACATAGATACATACATAGATACATACATAGATACTTACGAAGATACAAACGTAGATAGATACTTCCGAAGATACATACGTACATACACACATACATTACATACATTACATAAATTGCATACATTACACACATTACACACATTACACGCATTAATTACACACATTACACAAATTACACACATTGCATACATTACATGCATTACATACATTACATACCTACATGCGTACATACATTAATTACATTACATTCCATACCATACCATTACATTACATTACATAATTACATTACATAATTACATTACATAATTACATACATTGCCATACTTTTCCATACATTACAGTACATTACATTACATCGTTACATTGCATCTTATTACATACCAATGCATTACATTGCATTACATTACGCTGCGTTACTTTACGTTACATTACATAACATACATACATACATGCATGATGCAGACATATGTATACATATATATATATGTACAGATATATATATATATATGTATGTATGTACGTATCACATCTATATAATGATCTTTGGATGTGTTGTACTGTAAAAGTATACTTATAGTTACATATGTACAATTTAAGGGAGTGTCACATGTCAGTCTTGGTCTTGTGAGTACTTTTGCAAGAGTATTCAGCGGCCTCAAACTTTCCGGAAGACACCCTTCGCGAATTCGCCTGTAGCTGGTTTTGCCACCCCAGCAACATCAGGTCATGCAATTCGTTCGTCCAGAGTCCAAAGATAGGCTACCTCAGAATCCAGTGATCATCTGATGTTGATCAGTAATTAAAGGTAATCTACTCACGATCATGAAAAAAATGATTCATCCAATGTTAATCAGCAGTGAAAAATAATCCTCGTTTTTGTTATGGCTATGAATTCATCATCCCCAAGAGAACATGAGCGAAGCGCACAGAAATCGCACCTCTCGTCCGCTTCGGGCCTGGCGCGTGTGAAAACCAAATCTGCAGGGTAAATCCTGTAAGCACCCCTATATTTGATGGTAATCCCTGCATTTCATGTTAAAAAACCCTGGTTTCAACCGTCGCTCCAGGCACGTCCTGTCCCTGCCTTTTAGGGTCGTTCTTGTTCTTGATATCGTTGCGGCGCTTTCGCGCGTTGTCAATGAGCTCAAGCCTAAGTCGCAACAGGGCAGCTGAGAACTGGATCAATTAGTCAGTGATAACTGCGGTTATACGTAAGAAACTATGGGATACTTGGAATGATAAACCCCCAATTTTGGTTGGTATAAAAAGGCGGATCATGGAATGATGCGAATATCGATATTTCTGGGATAAGAGGCACCATCCCAAAAAAGAATTTATGAGATTCAAAAAAATACGCATCAAGAAAATGGGATGTTTTCTGCAACCCCTTCACCCCTCACTATGATTTTCTGGCAATATATGGCACTGGGTTCGCACAGCACAAATGGATCGTCATTTCATCCACAATCCCAGGGGGAACGACCAGTTATGGCTACACGATACCGTTGTACCCCCATCTATATTTATATACATTCATACATACATACATTACATTACATTACACTACACTACATTACATTACACTACACTACACTACACTACATTACATTACATTACATTACATTATTACGTTACATTACATTACATTACATTACATATATATATATATGTGTGTGTGTGTGTGTGTTGCAGTCACAAGTTTTGACTGGAAAATGCAGACATGATAAAACAAAATTGCAAAAGAGGCGAAACAAAGCAAAACAAGACGAAATGGGAAAATGACTGATTCAACACACACAAAAAAAAAAACAGTAGAGACTGTAGTTTCAAAAATGCAAACAGAAGTTGATGGCCTCTCTGTACATTGTCTTGACACTACTCTGCTTCCTTGAGACCCTGACGTTATCCATGAAGCTTTGGTACTGGCCTGATCCATTCCTTCCAGGCACTCCTCAGCAGAGGAAGTTCAAAGATTTTGATGATCCATTTGCTTCTTTTGAAACGATGCAGATTTTGGATATTGACATTTTTTACATGATCCTTTTCCATTTTTCAAAGTGTCTTGGAAATTGGGAACAAGAACCAGATATTGATGATCCATTTAGCAAACTGAGATAACTACAGTGGTTTTTGAGTGGACAATGTCTTGGAGTTATTTCTATCTTTTTGGGGATAATACACATCCAAATATTGGGGATATAATCTCCAACAGATACTTGCAAGTGATGTTCAAAATCCCCAAAATGGGACATTTACCAAACCCTGTTTTTCAGGTTTCCCCAAACAGCCTCCAAGAATTTGTAGTCGCTCGCGCTCTGCGCACTCTTCTGTTCGAGTTTCAGCGCCTGCACTGCATCTGACCTGACACCTGGTCCTGGAAAACATGAAAACAATGGTTACTCATGGCTAAACCAACTATCTTATCGGGAGATAATTTAATGGCAGGCATCAGAGACATCATCTGAAATTAATCTATAATTGCAATGATCCCCAGGATTTATGGCACTTATAAGGGATTCAACATGATTTCACCATACTCTGGGAATCACCGGAATGGCTGTTCCTCCCGAGAAGTCCAGGCAATCCGGTCCTGGAAATTGGGCCCATATCCCCTGAAGTTTCGACCTAAGAATAGGCCTTGTACTTATATCCATATATCCATATATCCATATATCCATATATCATATATCCATATATCCATATATCCATTGTGGAATGTCCACAATTGGTAGGGAAACCAAGATACAGCCAGCAATGGAACAGTGATGTAAGGCCCCAGGCCCTTTGAAGATTCGTAGATTCCAAAAGGATTGTTGTTTGTCCCCTGAACACATGAATGAATTGCCAGCCTCAGCAACAAATGGTTGTACCCACACCGCAGGGTATTCACCTACGGCCCAACCAAGTGCGCGCCCCGCGCAAATGCCCTTTTTACGGGCTTCGCCGTGAATCAAAACCCCCTCTTGGGCCTGGAACGTGGTGGCCACGGTAATTGGACATGCTGATGCATGTAGGCAAGATTGGAACACATGCAGCTGCATGTCAAGTCTAAAAATCCCTGGCAAGGTAGTGTCGGGCAATGTAGAGAAATCACACTCCCAAATTTTCATTGTTTAAATAAATGAAATCAAATTTACCATCCTTTACCCCAAAAAACGTTGGTTCTGGCCCAAGTCTCGGATTCATGGCATTGTCGGAAAGCCATGTCTTGATTGCCTTTCGATCGGCTCGATCTTTCAACACTTCTTGTATATCATGTAGGCAGCATGTACAGTGGGCAAGGAATTGTCGCAATCGAAAACAATCCATGGACTTTGTCAAGGCATCGGCTAGTTGGGCGGCACTGTGTACCCAATGAGTCTGAATTCCACACTTAACATGGTGTTTGATGACAAGTGCTTCGATGAGGGTGCGGTGTTCCTGACACTGAGGTGTCGTGTTTTTGTTTATTACATCGTATAAGGACTTACAGTCAATCACCGCAATGCTTGGTGGAGCATGGTTCCAGACCTCTTCGGGCTTTTGCCATGGAATGGCTGGATTTCGCATCCATTCCCATGCCAAACGGAGCCAATCAATCAGGTCGACTACGGCGGACAAAGCATACGTCTCTGCAGCCAAGGTACTGGCAACTACTCTTTCAATTTCTTTTAATACCATATCAAGGGACTTGCGGTTGCTCTCTTTTGACTCAGGATATCTTTATGGGCTGCAAGAAACAGTCCACCCTTTTGACTCTGTTGTTTACTTCGGGTGGCAAAAGACGCATCAGAATAGGCCATCATGCGAATGTCTTCTTCGGAAATGCTATATATGGTTATTTTCATGTTCGAGTACTTTTTGGCTTCCCCTAACACTCGGTTAGCTTCAAGAAGGTCATGAATCGTGGCACATATGATTTTTGACTGCAAGAAATTGAGCTTCGCAGCAAGATCTGGCCTGGTATGGGTCGATGCGTACTGCAGTGATCCTATGAGTCCCGGCAGGCTGGAAGGTCCTCATTCTTTCGTCGATCATGGTCGACAGAGATGGCGTCAATGCTTCGGACATATTCAGTTTGATTGAGGTGAATATTGAAGTCATCATCTTGAGAAATTTGAATCCCGGTGAATGTGAAATCTTTTTCTCTTTTGGATCCAAATGGAAATTTACTTTCAAATTGATTCAAAGCTTTAAGGAATGTCATGTCCCCGCAACATAGGCCATCATCAACATGCATGCCAATCAACCCGTGAACTTGTCCTTCTTTTCCGGTCAAAGCAAACAGGCATGGATCTAGGGGACCCAGGCAGAATCCCAAAGTTAAGAGCTGTTCTCTTAGTTCTTGATACCACAAATAGGGGGCATTCACAAGTCCATAGGCTGATTTGAGGAGTTCTACGATTTCTGATTCTTCAAGTTGCAGTTTGGCACGCATTTCGGCTGGTGGTTCTAAGCCTAATACCCTGTTATCCCTTCTGGACCCACGGAGAAAGGCAGTTTTAATGTCAAAACTCCCAATGATCCATTTGCGGGAGGCACATAGTTGCATCAACAACGCTCGTGATTCCTTCTGAAGCGTTGGGGAATCTCGGTGATGTTCGGGTCTCCATATCCTAGGATCACCAAGCGAGCTTTGGCTTTCCTACGTTTTCCTTCTAGCAAGGCATCATGCTCATCTAGATCTTTCCATGTCAGGACCCAACGACAACGGAGAATGTTTTGTTCAGGTATTTGGCTCCTAAGAATTTTTCGCACTGTTGAGGTGGCAAGCCATTGATCAATCTCTTTACATTTTGCTTTGTCAAACTCTGTTCTTTCGGCTGTGGAGAGATCTTTGATTTTTATTTCAGCTCGTTGACGCTTAGCTGCTGACGCAGCCAGGGCTGGGAACTCAGCAGGACATTCTCGGATTTCTTGAATGTCATCGGCTGTCAGGAAAATCTCACACACAAAACCTTCATCGGATTGGACATGCAAAATGTCTGGTGATTCTTCCGGGATAGGCTTGTCAGGAAGTTCAAGCAGTGAAAAATAGGTTACACCAGTCCATGGGTGCGTAGTTTTCCATTGGGAAGAGTTGGTACCCCAATCATCAATCTTATTCCAAGCAGGCATTTCATCACAGTGACCAGTCGTTGAACGTACTCCACAAATACGTATGAGGTCGACTGGGCAATCTGTAGTTGAGCTTGGATCAAAGGCATGTTTTCGGGGATTCTTGTGGATTCGAATCAGCTGGGAGTCTGTTACCAACCACGTGTCTTCCGCACACAACTCATCATCACTTGAGGCTGGAACAGGTACTTCAACCGGCTGGTTGACATCAATAGGGGGATTTGGATTCAACATGTTAGGGTCCTCAACATCATTGAGGGGAGTAGTTGGTGCATACCCGGATGATACATTGGATGGTGGTGCAATGCTAGGTTCGGCATCTGGCTGAATTTCAAGTTCGGTTCCTGGAATGGTATTGGGATTGGTCTCATTGGTCGGATTGGGATAGTTGGGAAAGTTATTATCTTCGGGTAACATCAGAGGTGGTGCGATGACCTGTTCAGTGAGATCTTCATATTGGAACACCCCTTTGCCTTGATCACTGGTGGGAACAGGCATGGGGCCACTGGCCATCTGATCTAGGCAGCTGCTGGCTTCACGCTGAAAGACAGCGGACGTGTTCAGGAGCCACACGATACACTCGACTGGAAAATGACAACCACAACACACTTTCGGATTCTTGGATGATAACCCGAGCCGGCCCATGCCATTGACCCGGACTCTCACCTCTTCCTGGTCTCCAAAACAAAACGTATGTTCCACTCGAGTGAAAACCGCGATGTGGCCTCTGTCTTCTCAGAAAGGCACGTCTCAATTTGTCATTGTTGTCGGCATCAATGAAAGCTCTACGGGCACTTTCACGTTGCATGAGTTGTTTCCTAAAGGCCAAACCCTCAGGACTGTCGCTGTCTGCAAGGTAGTTGGCAGGCTGCTTGGGATCTTCTGACAAAATGCCTGGCAAGTTTAAGCTTTTACCCAGTACAAGAATTTCTGGAGTATATCCTTTGGATCTAGCCAGTGAGTTCTTTGCATTACAGGCATGATTCAACGCATGTTTGAATTGGACCTCGGTCTCAATGGCATGCTCATGGTCATACTTGACTAGTATGTGTTGAAGGATGTCTCCATGTCTTTCGGTCTTTCCCATCTGCCAGTGAGCATATGCTGCAACTACACGAAGATGGATGTTCTGTTGTTGAGCTAGTTGGGCAAACTGGTCGGAACACAGAGCTGATTCATTGTCTATGACTAATTGTTTGCAAGGCCCGGCCCATCGAAGCCAGCAATCCTGAAAGGCTTCGAACAGGGTTTCGGCATCCGTTCTAAAGACTGGAACCGCCAGTTGGAAGTTCGTTGCCGTGTCAATAAAATGGATACACTGGAACACTTTGCCTGACTTGGCTGTCCATGACATCAAGTCACAACCAACCACATCGTTGAAGTCCTTGGGCTCCGACAAAACTGCGGGTCGAGCAATTTTGCAAGGGTACCGACCGGTATCGAAAACCACCAATTAAGATGCTCCCTCAGGAAGCGCCTTGAGATACACGTTTGGCCTGCACCGTCATAGCCTTGAGCCACTGGAACCTGAAGTGTGGAAACATTGGGAGTCCTGTAGCAATCGTCAAATGTGTTCAAAAGCTCAACCTGCCCGTTTGTTGGTCACAGTGTTTGCCCGGAAAGCTGTCGAAAGTCCTGAATCTCCCAGTGGCCCACTCCCGGCGATTCCGCCTGATGCGGGAGATGCCAAGCGTAGGCAAGATGATCTTGAGATTGATGACCAGGGATGTGTCAAGAAGCTGAAAGCTCATGACCATGATGTGAGCCCAGTCCCTGTTCCGGCTGCTGATAAGGAGGTGACACCTCCCCATGAGACAGTCAAGTCTCCGACCGACTGTGAAGTGTCCAAGCTCCATGAATCCACTATGTGCCATGGACCCAAGTTCAAAGCCTTGAATCCTCAAACCCGACAATGGCTGAATAAGATTCATCATAATCTTGGACATCCAGGGCTAAATAAGCTTCAACAGGTCCTCAAACAGCAAGGCATTAGTGATGAGATCATTCAGGGGTTGACCGATTTCCTCTGGAAACAGGCCCTGAATTGAGTCAAAAATGTCTCCATCCTCAAGGATCTTTTTACCAACACGTGGGGCAATGGTCATTGCTTGATCAAGGATTTCTTTTCTACGGGATGCATGATTCTGCCCTGGCTCTGGCATGTGATCACGGCATGCAGGCAACGGAGACATCTTGCCATTCATGCGTCAGCGTTTCAGATCAGGTTCTTCGACTTGATCTGATCCATCAGCCGTCAGGCTCAGGTTGGCAGTCACTGGAAGTTCATGGACTTTCTTACTGGCCAAAATTGTTTTGGCAACACGAGTTCCAAAAGTCTGGGTGTACAACTCTGTAAACTGAGGCATTTTGAAAGACCCCTGAGATGTCGAAAAACTACCGGCAATCTGGGAATGTTCATGTTGTCCATTGCACCTGAGATTATTGAGATACTGTGCTAGGATCTGGGAGGTGGTGACAATCTGAGTCCCCTTTTGAATGGCTAGTTTGTTGACAGGGTGATGTAGGTGGCCGGCATTGCACATGTCACATCTCACCAAAAGGGCATTGTCCAGAATGAACTGCAAGGAATCCTGATACAACATGTCAGAACCTACTGGCTGTTCCAAATGAAAATGACAGTTGTCTCCAGACAAAACTTGCCAGCGAAACACAGCTTCGCACAGCATCAAATGGACTTCATCATCCGCACGGGCTTGTTGGATCTTCAAAGCAAGTTCTTGGGACCTCATTTGATTGAACTGGTTCCAACGACACCAAGCCTTGCATTTTGGAGACATCCAAACATGTAAGGGTCTGTACTTCATCAGGATGTCATAAAGCTTACAGCGTCCATCATATGTCGAAAGATCCCCTTGAGCTAGGCCAAAACGTACTGTCTTCAAACCTTGACGGATGCATTGTTTGGTCAATTGGCTATCTGCAGAACAGTAGATCTCAAGGACATCGATGAGTGAAGTCTGAGAAGCATGTGATGGTGAGCGCTGTTGCATGTATGCCATCATCTCATCATAAACCCAATTGGTATTCTTGGTGGTTTGCATGCCAACGTGTTTACCATCAAGTGATTGGACGTATGCATTGAACTCTGAGATACATTGGTTGATGAGAAACTGCTGTGAGCATTTATGCTACGCTGCTGCGATTGGTCAAGAGCTGGAGTTGCGTCAGAACATGATTCAGTACTTCTTCTACTTGATCCAAACGATGGGCATTCACCTCCTCGGCGTGCTTCTCGGATCGGGACATCTGAATCTCGTCCCACGTCTCCTCGTCGTCCAGATCGATGGGATCCAGAGAGGGTGACGGTGGTGATCGTCTCCCATGATCCGGTGAGGGACGGCCCTTTGCCACGGCTTTGGCACTGGGCTGGGTCGGCTGCTCTTGTTCCAGCTCCTTTTGATCGATCCAGAGATTCAGAAAGCGCACAAATGTGCGGTGTTCCATCTTCTTGCTGTCGCCGTACTTTCCCAGGAACCACCGGCAGTAGCGAGGATCTGTGTTGATCACTTCTCCATGGCCCAGCTTGGTCTGTCCGAAGGCGATCGTCATCTCGGAGAGCTGAGGCAGTTGCATCTGCTTGAGTTGGTCCTTTTCTCGGAGTTCTGGATGGCATCGAAACGTTCGGTCAAACTCAGGCTGGACTGGGCACTTGACATGGTGATCACTCGGTTGAGACGGCAGTTGCAAATGGACGCTGGTGTCACTCGAGATCAAAACACTCTGATCGGTCACATGATCTGGAAAAAACATCTGGGCTGGCAAATCGGATGCTTGCGGTTCTTGAAACGATTTTGGATCTGTTGAGTCAGATTCAGCTGCATGACAATTCAACACGGTCTCGGCAGGTTGCTTCTTTTGGCAATCCGTCTCGGTCTGTCTTGGTGGCTTCTTCTCCAAAAGTTCACAAAAGTCCATTAGGAAAAGGTTCTTTCCGGACAGTGTCAAAGGCAACGTGCACTGCAGTTCACGAAAAAAAATGGTCTGTTTGGTGGTATCAATAACTGCTCCCAAGTTGCGACAAACACTGTTGGAAATGAGAAAAGGTGTTTTGGACTCCACAATGGCGATTTTGATCAGGAATCGATCTACTGGTACTAGGATCGCACGATGGCAAGGCACGATGCTGTTATTCCCAAATCGGAATGACATGTTGATTTTACGTTCTTGGATCAGCGGACGGATCGCCGCTGGCACATTGCAAAGAAATTCATCCAGCTGATGTTGTCCCATGACAGTCTGAGAAGTCAACAATTCCAGTGGTCATGGAAGTGGCAAACAGTGCAGTCTCGGATGACAGCTTAACTTCTCAGGTTACAGTTGGATGCATAGGCAATGGGACTCCACCAGGCACACAAAAGTTCTGGCTGAACCTATCACTCAGTCCTCCCTCAGGTGGAGAGGGGGTTTCACATGGCGATTCACGGGAAGGTTTCCTGTGAACGGTCGGCGGTTGGTATTTGGCGAGCACACTGGAAAGCTTCTGACGGAACTGTTGAATGAAAGTGGATTGTTGGGTCTTTGGGGCATGGCAATTGCTTTTGGGGTTATAGTTCAAATGGTTACACAAGAAAATGTCTTGGGAGTGTGATTTCAGCTTATGGAGGTACCCCGCCTGGTGCGAACTCGGCTGAACTGGCGTGACAACTCCCTGTTCCATGACAAAGACATCGGCATCCTCAGTGAGGTCAACCTCAGAAATCATCACGTTGGCCGACGCTGGATTCCTGGTGCTGGAAGACATGGACGAAGAGAGGTTTCCACTGGCAAGCTTTCGAGGGCATTCTGCCTTCCAATGCCCCTTGGCTCCGCAAAGTCGACAATTGGACTCTGCGATGCGCAAAGCCAAAGGCTTGCGCCCCTTTGACATCTCTTTGGATTTCCCTTTCGTTCCAAATCCCTTTCCCCTCACTGGCCAGAATCCGCGGCTGCGGGATTTCTCAAGGAGTCGCTTTCGTGCATCCAGGTAGGTCGACATGAAAATGGCCATCTCGCCGTCACTCTGAACGGCTTCAATGACAGCTTCTTCAAACTGCTGCACCACAAGTGCATCCTCATCACCATCAAGTGCACATTGATCTACCATGGTTACTGTTAACTCCTGAGAATCCGCAGCATACAAAACCGATTGGTCTTCCGTGTGGAACACTTCATCATCATTTTCTTGTACATGGTTCACTTCATATGTCTTTCCACGGCATTGTTTCTGTTGTCCTTGAACTTCATGAAAGAATTTGGCACCCAACATACGGATTGCAGTAGTCACTCGGTCATACTGTAGGTTTCCCTTGGCTTCTACCAGGACACGCTTTTTGTCTTCGGCACTCAAAGCTGAATTCCTGAGCAGGCAGTATGCACGGACATCATTGATCGACGAACCCTGAGCAAGCATGTCCTCGAACAGAATCTCATGTCTGGCCATGTAGGACTCATTGCTCTCGTCATTTTTCTGCGAAATTCCGTAGATGGCTCTCTCAAACTTCTCATAGCGATCTTCCAGGACAGTCTTGCCCCAGACCCCCTCAAGGGTCTTGACAATCAATTTGATTCCTTCCAAACTGTTCACCTTTAACTTTTCAGGTGGTAGCCGCACCACCTTCTGGAATGCCGATCCGCGGCACTGCAACGCTGCTCTCGGTGCCAGTTGTGAAAGAAATTCGGGAGGCCACAATCCTCCAAGGAACTCCAAACGCTTGGAGTATTCCAGTAAATCAGTTTCACCAGGTTCAATCCTGACCCAGCTGGATTGGAAGCTGGGGCCCCTGTGGCCGTAGCTTCAGTCTCTGACATGGCTTCACCTGTGGACACTCAAAAAAACGTCTGGATCGTCCTCCTTTCCAGGGATCGTGATCAAAGAAAATCACGAAGTATCCAGAGCCCTAAGGAGCCGTGAAATGTCCACAATTGGTAGGGAAACCAAGATACAGCCAGCAATGGAACAATGATGTAAGGCCCCAGGCCCTTTGAAGATTCGTAGATTCCAAAAGGATTGTTGTTTGTCCCCTGAACAAATGAATGAGTTGCTAGCCTCAGCAACAAATGGTTGTACCCACAACGCAGGGTATTCACCTATGGCCCAACCAAGTGCGCGAAGCGCGCAAATGCCCTTTTTACGGGCTTCGCCGTGAATCAAAACCCCCTCTTGGGCCTGGAAAGTGGTGGCCACGGTAATTGGACATGCTGATGCATGTAGGCAAGGTTGGAACACATGCGGCTGCATGTCAAGTCTAAAAACCCCTGGCAAGGTAGTGTCGGGAAATATAGAGAAATCACAATCCATATATCCATATATCCATATATCCATATATCCATATATCCATATATAAATACATATATACATATATATACATATATACATATATACATATATACATATATACATATATACATTTGTACATATATATATATATACCTATATACATAGTTATATATATATATGTATATCTATATATATATATACGTATGTACATGCTAGGTACCTCCAAGTTAGGTTCCTGAAATAGCCAGTGGTTTATCATCACATTTTCTTGGGCACATCTTCAGACCCAGATCGAGGCACGCCCGTGCAGGACGCCTCCCGAATTAAGAGCGGACTCTTGTGCCGGAAGATCTTGTTGATGAGCGGAATGTATCTGACCAATAAGAAAGCTGCCGCTTTCTAACAGGGGTTGGTAGATGTCCTAATTTGTCACATCAAGTACTGGGGATTAATCTCCAACAAATACTTTCTCAAATACTTTCTCCAACAAATAATGTTCAAAATCTCCAAACAGGGACATTTATTTACCAATCACTGAGAAAATCATCAAGCTTCAGAAGATCCTGGAGACTGTCCATCCAGCCATTTTTGCTAGCGCTGTATTTTGACTTTTGTTGTTTCCATGAGGGAACAAAAAAAAACTCAACGTGTGTAAATCATTTGATGTGCTATTCTCAATCATTTCACACAAAAAAATACTATAATTATTTATAATTCTGATGGGTATAAGTTCCATTACATCCCCAGAAAAAATGGCACAAAAATAGCATTGTCATTCGGATTAAGGGAAAATCCACAGGAAAACCCACTTGTTTTGGACATATTTAGTGAGAAAAACCATGGTTTCCTGTAGATTTTCCCTTAAACCAACCAATTTGACACTGGAGTTCGAGACCCCAGAACTCCCGGAGTCTGAACCTCCTCTTGAAGCCTTCTCCCTTGGAGTGGGAAGAATTCAGGCAAGCAATTGCATATTTTGTGTATAATAAACATATAATGCGTATATGTTGTATATACACACATATGTATACATATATACAAATATGTATTTATACATATATATATGTATATAAATTAGTATATATATATGTGCATGTATATATATACACGTATATGTATGCATGCATATTTATATATATATATTAGTATATATATATATATATATGTATATGTAAATGTATATGTATATGTATATGTACATGTATATGTGTATGTGTATGTGTATGTATGTATGTTTGTATGTATGTTTGTATATATATATGCGCAACGTCTGGGCGTTGCCCAGGCGATGCAGCGTAGTGGGTCCCCATTCCCAATCAAATGTTGTTGCAACTCTGCATTCCATTGGGAAGATCAACAAAGGTATTGGGGATTTAGGGAATATAAAAATCCCACCCCCGTTTAACTCTACATGTCTGTGTGTCTGTCTGCCTGCCCTGCCTGCCTGCCTGCCTGCCTGGCTGGCTGGCTGGCTGGCTGGCTCTCTGTCTGTCTGTCTGCCTGCCTGCCTGCCTGGCTGGCTGTCTGTATGTCTGTCTGGCTGGCTGGCTGTCTGTCTGTCTGTACATGTATGTACATGTATGTACATGTATGTACATGTATGTACATGTATGTACATGTATGTACATGTATGTACATGTATGTACATGTATGTACATGTATGTATACGTATGTGTGTGTGTATGTCCTGCCAATACAATATGATCATGATTAAAGAATGGCTATGGTACCGGATCTTGACAGTGAGAATCCCCTAAACGTCCCGGAAGCAGCCGGGAAGCTGCTGCTAAGGAAGCTGCAAGCTTTATCTGGGCTGAGACCCCTAAGCTATGGCTGTTGGGGTAAAACGAAAAACAAGACAACATAAAGGAATAATCACAATAAACAAAAAAAAAAGACTACAGTGATGAAAGCATGGGGGAAAGAAAACAACAACACCCTGGCTGCAGGGTTCTCACCACTCCCAAGTTTATGCCCATCACCTCCGCATTTGAAATTTGGAAGAGATCGCCCTCCTGCGCCGACATTCGGGCCGTGGTTGGGAATATGCTGAGATGACTTTGACACTAGTTCGGGATGACTGTACTTGGAAATATATCAAGATGAAGTTGGGATTGTTTTCGGGATGCTTCAGGATATTCGTGTGTGTTTCAGAACCTCCTTCGATCCGCAATCCAAGATGAAACTGGAATCCACGCAGAGAAACTGCTCCAACTCCCAGAAGGCACATGTAGCATGGTCAAAACACCATGGTTTTTTGGTCAACCATCCCATCATGAACTTCCTCAGGAAATCCCACCACTTATGATGCAAGCATCGCTCCTGTGGCAAAGGCAGTGAATGCTCATGCAACAGGAGCTTGGCATCTGCTTCAGAAACCTGTGGCGGGCTACAACTGCCAAAACACCCATGGGGATTGGTTACCAAGAACAATGGGCATTTCATCTACACTAGAAAATATGGGGCTTCAACCAGAATGGCAATGGACCAGTGATGTGGGTAAGCTTCAAAGATGGGGTTGGAAAGATAGCCCTGACTACTCGGCTTGCAGTATCTGCCAGTGGAGTAGAATAAAATCATAACACTTTGACTCTCTTGGAGTTCTATGGTATACCATTTTTCGAGGCAGTCAATGTTAACCCGTGGCCCGTACTCATGTGCGATTGAGCGGCAGACCTCAGGACTGTGTTTTTTTGGGAGAGAAACTACGAAACTCCAAAACATCAACAGAAAGTCGGTTTTTCGCTTTTAGCCTTTTGTAGGTTATCAGGATTGATATTGCTCAAGCACCTTCGCAGCAAACTAGGTAGTCTAGTCAATTTTATGAAAAACTGAAACATTGTGACCCATTTATCTCAGATTATGTACATGATAGTTTGTTATTCAGTGGAGAGGTTCAGTGTAGGGACTATTGTCCTTATGGTGGGGGGTCGAAATCAAAGGTCCGACATTGAGTTGAATCCTGGGTTAAATTCATGTTTGGAACCGTGGAACCAATCCAACCTGTTGTTGACACAAAGATGGCCCCTCATCCCATGGCATACGTTTCATCTGCTTTTTTTCCGGTCAATTTCCCTTCCATGCTTGATGGTGTTAAATTCCCCATTTGTCGCCATTTCTTCTGCTTAACATCCACTTCATCTTCGCAGTGTTTCAAAATCACAACTATATTCTCTCCCCATATTTTTTCTAATTCTAATGAATATATGGCCATGGGTCCTTGGTGAACACCAAGGAATCGCTGGGATTTTTCTGGATGTTCATGATGTTCATCCCCTCCAAATATGGTATTTCACATTGATCCATCCGATCCATCCCCAAAAATCAGTTTCATCCCCAGTGGTTGAGGCTTTCGCCAAAAAACTCCGGCAAAATCCCCATGAACCTTCCCGTCCCCAGCCGGGATGATGTAGTTCCACGAATAAGTGACTTATATATGATATATATATAATATATAATATGATATAATATAATACAATACAATATAATATAATATAATATAATATGATATAATATAATCTAATCTAATATAATATAATATAATACAATATAATATAATACAATACAATACAATATAATATAATATAATATGATATAATCTAATCTAATATAATATAATATAATACAATACAATACAATATAATATAATATAACATAATACAATATAATATAATACAATATAATATAATATAATATGATATAATATAATATAATCTAATCTAATATAATATAATATAATACAATATAATATAATATGATATAGTATAATATAATATGATGTAATATAATATAATCTAATATAATTTAATCTAACCTAATATAATATAATCTAATCTAATATAATATAATATAATCTAATCTAATATAATCTAATCTAATCTAATCTAATATAATATAATATTATAATATAATATAATATATTATATTATATTATATTATATATATATCTCTCATATATACATATGTATGTATGTATGTATGTATGTATATATATATAACTCTAGATGTAGGGGGTAGATGTATAACCCAACTTCTGGAGCTTAGAGTGTCATAGTTCTAATGACCCATGACCGCCATGACCCGGCCCCATCCTCCAGCTGCTTCTCCGAGGTCAGCTCCAAAAAGGGCAGCGCCTCCGGTGACAGCCAGTGCTCCACCAGATCCAGGGCCACCAACTCGTAGCCCCGCAAGGTCCAGCCGGTCAAGGCCAGGAACTCACCGAGGTGCCACGGTAACGAGGCCAACCTGAGGGAAGTATTGAAAAAAGACACAAAAATGCTGTGAGAAACAATGGACAACATGTACACATACAGCATTCTATACATATGTATATTCTGTAAATACAAACATTAGAATGTCTATAAATATATATATATATACAGCTAAAAATGAATCATGTAATCAAGATGTGCATAGATGTGCCATTTTCAACGCCTTACTTTTGTGTAGGGGTGTTCACCCAATCACTGAGTAGACACTGTGAAGTCTTTGGAATGGGTGTAGAGAGCCCTGGTAGTAAGACAAATTCCAGCAAAACTGGAAGAGATATAAGCAACAAGACAATACATTTTCTTGAGTCGGACATCAGCGAACATAGTGCGAACCCGCCCATAAGATGGGCGTGCAACTTGGGCAACTGAAAATCCACAGTAATGCCCTGGATCCAAGCCTGAGCCCCAGACAGATATGTCATGCCTCCCATTGGTACAAGTCCATGGCGACAAGCTCTGACCTCAGTGACTCTATTCATAAATCGTATGCTCCGTGTTGACACCCCAAATGTCTCCCAAAGTGAATAGATGCAATACTAAACCGGTGATTTAGGGTGTGGTTTTTCTTTGAGATGGGATTACCCAGCCATAATCAATCACTTTTAACTTGTCTTGATTCCTCTCGCTCATTTTCAACCGAACTAGGAGGGTGCCACAGTGATTGAAATTGAATACTGTAGTCGTCCCTTTCGAATCAAAATCTCGACCTGCTGGCCTGCCGACACCCTCAATATTTTCATACTTTGGATAGAAAATGTCATAGGAGTGGTTTCCCCCCTCAACGAGCCATATCAAAGCCAACTTGACACATCCAGGACTGGTCAAAGCAAAATTGGACTCGAAACGTGTGGTCTTTGCGCAGCAATCTAAACATCAAACCCTCTCATGCCTTCCCTTGAACCCAGGGTCAAAAAGTGCTAAACGATTTTAAAAAAAGGAAAAGTTCCGGAAAAAAAAAATCTGACTCCGTCCTAAACGTTACAGCAACCGTAACCGTTAAATTAAAGGTCCCCCGTGGACTTCGCCCATCGAGGGCCCGAGCGCAAATCTCCGAGTCCTCGTAGGCGCCCGAGAAGGAGGCGAGGCACACCAGCGCCTTGGACCGACACAAAGCCATAGCCATAGCATCGCAATTTGGTTTTATAGACATAGCCATGGCACACAATATGTCATATATATATATACCTGAGAAGGGGGGAACGAAAGCCAGCATCCCATCTACCCTATTTTCCGCCATATTTTTCACCCAGAGACTCTTCACCCAGAAACCCTTCTTGCACATACTTTTACCCGATATACTTTTCACCCAGAGACTCTTCACCCAGAAACTCTTCTTGCACATACTTTTCACCCATATACTTTTCACCCAGAGACTCTTCACCCAGAAACCCTTCTTGCACATACTTTTACCCAATATACTTTTCACCCAGAGACTCTTCTTGCACAGACTTTTCAGCCAGAAAATCTTCTTGCACATACTTTTCACCCATATACTTTTAACCCAGAGACTCTTCACCCAGAAACTCTTCTTGCACATACTTTTCACCAATATACTTTTCACCCAGAGACTCTTCACCCAGAAACTCTTCTTGCACATACTTTTCACCCATAGACTTTTCACCCACAGACTCTTCACCCAGAAACCCTTCTTGCACATACTTTTCACCCATATACTTTTCACCCAGAGACTCTTCACCCAGAAACTCTTGTTGCACATACTTTTCACCCATATACTTTTCACCCAGAGACTCTTCACCCCAGAAACTCTTCTCGCACATACTTTTCACCCATATACTTCTCACCCAGAGACTCTTCACCCAGAGACTCTTCACCCAGAAACTCTTCTTGCATAGACTTTTCACCCAGAAACTCTTCTTGCACATACTTTTCACCCATATACTTTTCACCCAGAGACTCTTCACCCAGAAACTCGTATTACACATACTTTTCACACCCAGAAACTCGTCTTGGCACCTACTTTTCATTTTCACTTTTTTCACCCATATACTTTTCACCCAGAAACTCTCCTTGCACGACAGACTGTTTCAGCAGAACTCTTCTTGGCACATACTTTTTCTTCACCCATATCCTTTTACCCAGAGACTCTTCACCCAGAAACCCTTCTTACCCTTCTACAAATACTTTCAAATCACTTCTCACCCATATACTTTTCACCCAGAGACTCTTCACCCAGAAACTCTTCTTGCACATACTTTTCACCCATATACTTTTCACCCAGAGACTCTTCACCCAGAAACTCTTCTTGCACATACTTTTCACCAATATACTTTTCACCCAGAGACTCTTCACCCAGAAACTTTCTTGCACATACTTTTCACCTATATACTTTTCACCCAGAGACTCTTCACCCAGAAACTCTTCTTGCACATCCTTTTCACCCATATACTTTTCACCCACAGACTCTTCACCCAGAAACCCTTCTTGCACATACTTTTCACCCATATACTTTGAGAGCTGGCCGCTGTGGGAGTGCACTTTTTTCCATGCAGTCATTACATTAATCATTATATTAGTCATTATATTAGTCATTATATAAGTCATTAAATAAATCATTATATGAATCATTATATGAATCATTATATGAATCATTATATGAATCATTCTATGAATCATTATATTAATCATCAAATGAATCATAAAATGAATCATCATTATATCAGTCATTAAATAATTCATTAATTTAATCATTTTATTAATCATTATATTAGTCATTATATATATATATATCATTAAATTAATCATTATATTAGTCAATAAATTAACAAGTATATCAGCCATTACAAACATCATTATATTAATCATTATCTTAGTCATTATAAAAGTCATTAAATAAATCATGAAAGGAATCACTATATTTATCATTCTATGAATCATTATATTAATCATTATATGAATTATATTAGTCATTGCATTAGGCATTATATGAACCATTACATTAATCATTATATGAATCATGATAATAATCATGATATTAATCATTAAATTCTTCATTTTAATAATCATTAAATTAATCATTATATAAATCATTATATTCATCATGATATTGATCATTTTATTTATCATTTTATTAATCATTATTTTAGTCATTATATGAATTACTATTTTAATCATTATATTAATCAGTATATTAATCATTATATCAATCATTATACTAATCATTTTAACATTCATTATATTAGCCATTGTATTTATCATTATATTAGTCATTAAATTAATCATTATATTAATCATTATATTAATCATTTTATTAATCATTACATTACTCAGTATATATAAACTCATTAAACTAGTCAGTATTTTACTCATGGTATTATAATCATTGTATTCATCATAATAGTAATCATTATATTAATCATTCTTAAAATATAATCATGATACTAGTCATTATAAAAGTCATTAAATGAATCATGAAAAGAATAATTATATTTATCATTAAATGAATCATTATATTAATCATTTTATTAATCATTATATGAATCATGATATTAATCATTAAATTAGTCAATAAATTAACAAGTATATCAGCCATTACAAAAATCATTATATTAATCATTATCTTAGTCATTATAAAAGATATTAAATAAATCATGAAATGAATCACTATATTTATCATTATATGAATCATTATATTAATCATTATATGAATTATATTAGTCATTGCATTAGGCATTATATGAACCATTACATTAATCATTATATGAATCATGATAATAATCATGATATTAATCATTAAACTCTTCATTTTAATAATCATTAAATTAATCATTTATAATCATTATATTCATCATGATATTGATCATTTTATCATCATTATATTAATCATTATATTAATCATTATATTAGTCATTATATTCTTGAAAAAATAAGTCATTACATTAATCATTATATTAGTCATTATATAAGTCATTAATGAATTTTGGTTTTTCCATTGTTTTTTTTGCAGTTTGGCCTGGGGGGCGCAGGTGTGCAAATTGTAGAGACGCGCATTTTTTTGAGAGGTACTGTGATGAAAGCATCTTCACATGAAAAACATTCAAAACAACAATGGAAAAAACAAAAAAAAAGTTCAGACCCATGGGCAAGGTCTGGGAGAGGCCTGGCAGGGGACATGGGTCTGAACTTTTTGTTTTTTTGGTTTTTCCATTGTTTTTTGCAGTTTGGCCAAAAACCTCGAGAACACAAAAAAGAAAAGTTCAGACCCATGGGCAAGGTCTGGGCTATCCACACACAAATCAAAAAACCAAAAAACCAAAAAACCAAAAAACCAAAAAACCAAGAAACCAAAAAACCAAAAAACCAAAAAACCAAAAAAAAAAACAAGATTGCACACCCCAAGGGGAGGGGGTCAGATGCAGAGTGTTGGGTCTTGTCTTTTTGTTTTTTTTGTTTTTTTTGGTTTTTTGGTTTTTTGTTTTTTTGGTTTTTGGGTTTTTTGTTTTTTTGTTTTTTTGGTTTTTTGGTTTGTGTGTGGATAGCCATTGCAGATGTGCCAAGCAGAGATTGCCAGGCACTGTCAGTGGTTGCACTAGAGGTCGGGCAGGCAAAAACCAAAAAAACAAAAAACAAAAAACCAAAAAACCAAGAAACCAAAAAACCAAAAAACCAAAAAACCAAAAAAAACAAAAAAACCAAGATTGCACACCCCAAGGGGAGGGGGTCAGATGCAGAGTGTTGGGTCTTGTCTTTTTGTTTTTTTTGTTTTTTTTGGTTTTTTGTTTTTTTGGTTTTTTGGTTTGTGTGTGGATAGCCATTGCAGATGTGCCAAGCAGAGATTGCCAGGCACTGTCAGTGGTTGCACTAGAAGCAAGGTCGATACACTACAGTACAGCAATGTTTGCTATGACATAGTGCATTCAGCCAATGAACAGCAGAGAGGAATGGAATTCAATTTTGTCCGGTTGCGCCATATGCTGTTGGATCTTTGCACAGGAAATGCTGCAATTTGCGCACTCCCACAGTGGCCTGTTCTGGATACTTTTCACCCAGGAAACTCTTCTTGCACATACTTTTCACCCATATACTTTTCACCCAGAGACTCTTCACCCAGAGACTCTTCACCCAGAAACTCTTCTTGCATAGATTTTTCACCCAGAGACTCTTCTTGCCAGACTTCTTTTCACCCATATACTTTTCACCCAGAGACTCTTCACCCAGAAACTCTTCTTGCACATACTTTTCACCAATGCACTTTTCACCCAGAGACTCTTCACCCAGAAACTCTTCTTGCACATACTTTTCACCCATATACTTTTCACCCAGAGACTCTTCACCCAGAAACTCTTCTCTCGCACATACTTTTCACCCATATACTTTTCACCCAGAGACTCTTCACCCAGAAATGCACATCTTTTCACCCAGAGACTCTTCACCCAGAAACTCTTCTTGCACATACTTTTCACCCATATACTTTTCACCCAGAGACTCTTCACCCAGAAACTCTTCTCGCATAGACTTTTCACTCAGAGACTCTTCACCCAGAATCTCTTCTTGCACATACTTTTCGCCAATACGCTTTTCACCCAGAGACTCTTCACCCAGAAACTTTCTTGCACATACTTTTCACCCATATACTTTTCACCCAGAGACTCTTCACCCAGAAACTCTTCTTGCACATACTTTTCACCCATATACTTTTCACCCAGAGACTCTTCACCCAGAAACTCTTCTCGCACAGACTTTTCGCTCAGAGACTTTTCACCCAGAAACTCTTCTTGCACATACTTTTCACCCATATACTTTTCACCCAGAGACTCTTCACCCAGAAACTCTTCTTGCATAGACTTTTCACCCAGAAACTCTTCTTGCACATACTTTTCACCCATATACTTTTCACCCATATACTTTTCATCCAGAGACTCTTCATCCAGAAACTCTTCTTGTATTCCTCTCTCTCTCTCTCTTTTCTCTCTTTCTGTCAACTTTCAGGCCAATGTCCTCTCTCTCTTTCCTAGACGAATGTCCTTCTCTCTCCAATCTCCTCTAACTAGCTGGCCCATCTATCTGTCCATTCCCAGAAAACCGGATGTCAACTTTCATCCCAATGTCCTTCTCTCTCCAATCTCCTCTCACTAGCTGGCCCATCTATCTGTCCACTAACTGAGCCCAGAAAACCGGACCTAGGGAGGATCGATACCCACCGTCATTGTTTTGCCGCCTGGTACATTACCCTGCAAAACCATACTTTGCGCGACCCTAAAACACAACCTATTTACGCCGTTTTCGGCCCCTTGAGACAGCTAGCCCCCCCCTATTCTCACTTCGTTCGCAAATAACAACTAGCCAGCTTCCCGGCTGGCTTTCGTAATATATATATAATTATATATATATAGATAGATAGATAGATAGAGATAGAGATAGAGATAGAGATAGAGATATAGATATAGATATAGATATAGCAATCCTCAAGAGTTCATCTGGTTGGTGGTTTCAACCCTCATCCCATTTCTATGCTTAAAAAATGTTGAAAATTACCACGCAAAATCTCCGGGGAAGCCCACTGCGCCAGCATCTTGGGCAACACCTCCGAGATGACATACCAGTGGCCTTGGAAAAATGTGGGTGGTGAAAACCGGGAAAAACATGGGGATGTCACTGGGAAAATTGGGGACTCAACCAGAAAGCATGAGGACTTCGGTCTTTTTGCTCGACAAAATTGATCGAATCAATGGCTTTGGTCTGAAAAACTTGACCCATCCGCACCCAGGAATTTCACGGCGTAATCAGAACGTGACACAAAGATGCAAACATGATCGAACATGTTTGCTTAGTCAGCAACTTTCGGTAGTCCGCCACCAGGTATGCCAGCTCCTGTCGGTCCAAGACTCACAAACCTCACTGGATGTTTTTCTGTACATGTCCCCTCAAGATGTAAAAGTTCCATTGCCAGGTTCATGATGTTCATGGTAGACCTGGTGGACCTGGTGGACCTGGTGGACCTGGTGGACCTGGTAGACCTGGTAGACATGAGATATTCAACCTCCACTCCTCAGCATTTTGAAGTGAGCCACATTCACGGGCCCGGCCTGGCTATTCCACAGCAAGGCCTTGGAAAAACGCGACAACTTCCCACGCTTCTGGGCGTAGACAGCGGCCAGCAGCAGTTCTTTGGGATCCAGGCCTGGAACGGATCAAGATGGGGCGACATTGGAGCGCAGGTCAAAGGTCATTGATGGAGACAAGATAACCATGGTAATAACATGTAACAACTCCCAAAGGTTGGTATATATAGTAGCTACAGTATATGACCCCTTTGTACCCGAATAACTTGGGTTATATGTCCAATTTTCTAACTCGAACTCCATGGTTTCACCGTTTTCACCAGGATACAGAGACCGTGCCAGGGCTTCCGGACCGATTGAAAAAGGCCCTGGCCTCGATGGATTGGAGCCAACATGAACTGGCACCAGGAGTTAGCTTTAAAAAGACTCCAAAAGAACAATCCTAAGACAGCACAGGATAAATATCCTTGATGTTGGGGTATTGTTCAAAATGGACTTTGTTCACTTACAGCAAGACAATATCAAAGAAGCTGAGAAGATTCCACGGATAACTGCGGAGATGCACCATGTGGCTGCTCCCCAAAGACACCAATTGAACTTCGGTGTCCCGTTGCTACATTCGTATTTTTGGAGAACATCATACCTGCTGGAAAAATTGTCTATTTATAACTATATGTACACTTATGTATTTTATATATATATATATATGTATGAGGGTTTCCTAGAATGGGGGATGCCCAAAATGGATGCTTTATAGTGGAAAATCCTATCAAAATGAATAATTTAGATTTTTTTGGTACCCCCCTTTTAGGAAACCTCCATTGGTCCAGTCATACAGAGAGAGGGTTAAGACAGATCTTCAGGATCAGCACTGAGTACCCCGGCTCCATTGCTGCCAGTCCAACGAATCTCTTGAGGCTGTTCACCTCCAAGTTGCGCAAGCGCCTCGGACAGCTGCAGGGTGTCCCAGTTCGTTCGCCAAGGTGCTTCGTAACTAGGTGAACCAGGGTGTATGGTGATAGGTTAACTAGGCTAAATGGTGATTATATTTGATTATTGTAACTATAATTTGATGGGCCAAGAAACCAAGTCACAACTAGGGGGGCTTTGTGGGCATGAAAGACATGATACACCACTGAATACCAAAAAAATGGACAGGACAGACTGTATCAGGGTGGTTGTTTGCCCAAGAGGATGTTTGATTTTGACCAACTAATAGCGACAGAGCATAACTTTCAATGCGGGATGATGGATCATCCTGAGACTTCCAGGCTTGTACAGCTCATTGACGCAGGGAAGGTCGAGGCTCGCCTTGGTGATTTTGACCCGTTGATAGTTGGTGTAACAGTTTAACATGGATTATATAAAACTAACATGGTAACTAACCCAGTTTAACCCCGAAATTCGTGAAATCTCCACATCTGTTGGTAGAATCCTGCTTCACCATCTCCGGCCAAGAGCCCGAGAGCCCGAGAGCGGGGCGCGGTTGATCACCAACATGCCCATCCCAACATTGCTGCGCCTTGGGACAAAGGGATGGGTGTTCCGGCAGCTGGAAACCCCCCAGTAGATGGTTGTCCTATTGATGTGTTTGGATTTACTGCTAGGATTAGTAGTCCTATTGATAGTTTGGGGGATTTCCCACTTTTGTTGGATTGATGATATACTCAAGGGATCTCAAGGGTAACAACCACAGTTTCTTTTGAAGCATGGTTATGACAGTGAGATGAGTGGTAAAGACTTGCAGGGTTGAAGCCATCAGCAGATTAGGAACAAGCCTACGTCCAACCTGCCCAAAAGAGAAAGTCAACAGGCCTGCGGCAGGGCCTGCGGTGACTATGGTTCTTTAGGCCCCTTCTGAGCCACCCCAGCTCCAGGACTCTGTTTTGCAGAGTCGGATCATCCATATTTCTCCATCTCCTGAGGATTCACTGTCTTGTCTAAACTATCACATTGTCAGGCTGACCTTCAATACCTTGAGGTCCCAACGCATTCAGTGCTTCGGAAAGAAGTGGGTCCTGCAAAGAGCGTGAGCTCTTCAAACAAACCCTCCTTTATCAATGGCTTAGGGCCCTTAGGGCGGTGAAAAACACTACCAGCCCGGCCCAATCATCAGAACTCGCCTCTGGATTGATGAAGTCATGATCATCCGGAAAAAATCCAGTGCCTCTCTCACCACTCTGTAACTCTCACAACGCAACACACAACTGCCCAGACATGGCCATGCATCCAAGTGGCGAATATGCCGCGCCAGTGGACTCAAATGTATCAGTTTCCGACCTTAGCTGCTCTATCTAATTGCATAATTAGATTCAATCAGATTCCATACCAAATCAGGTTTCTGTACCAGGAAACAATAACCCAGCAGAACTCAACTGTTCTCCAGCCCTTTAGTTTGCTGCATCCGAGCTGCGAAAGAAATGGGCCCGACAGGATGCCACCTTGGTTCCAGGCGCTGCCAGTCTGGCGTTGCCCAATCAAGGAGTGGGCACCCCTCGGTGCCTAGCAATCCCCGCCCCCTAAAATACCACTGTGGGCCTCCACGTTCGTCGATCCAATAAACCAATGTTTCCCATGGGGGGTATTGAAATCATTTTCCAATGGGGGTATTTGATATGGGGGGGTCGGATGAGAACCCAAACAACTGCAGAACTTCTGGTTTTTTAGTCCCAATCACTCGGGCCTGGACCCTGGAGAAAGCCATGATGCCGCGTCAGGCAGCCCAAAATGAATATGTTGGCTTGGAAAGCTGGAAATGTTGTTGAAAAATATCTTACGGAAATGTCATGGCCAAAAAATGTTGTTCTATCGTTTTCTTGGACCCCTAGAAGGGTTGAAAAGCCGTCCCTTCCATCACTGCCTGTTTTCCAGTGATTTGGCTCGACCTAAAAAAAAAAACATTCCTCCGTGCTCAGACCAATTGTTCTTGACCCCCTGCGTACTTCTCATTCTCAACCAGTTTGCTTCGAGATGCTTTGCTCATTCGCCGAATGACTTGATCCGGCTGCGGCACAAATTGATCAGCTACTAGCTGCCCACAGATGTTTCATCGCATCACAAAATCACCGTGGATAGCTGCGATTTTCCGCAAAAGTGACGTCAAAGCCAAGCATCTTCGCCGTCCTGCAATGACGAAATATAGCCAGGGGGGCTAGTAGGGTGGTACATCCACTGCGAGAAATCTCCAGTTTTTGAACCGTTTGTACTTGTACACTCGTATTCCCGATTTCCTTGGTGGTTGAATATCCTGCAAAATATGTTTGTTGCCCATTTTTAACAGTGCCCAAACCCTCTGTCATTCCACAAACTTACTGACCCACTGTCGGGATTCCCAGTTCTTGGCTGGGTCCCTAGTCCCCCTTAAACCACTCACAGTTAAAGTAAACCTTAAAAACATCAGCAGCGTTTCTGGTTGAAACCCCCATTTTTGTTGCAAAAATGCCTTCCGTGTTTGGTGGTGTTTATATCCCCATCGTGTTTCACGGTTTTCAACACCCTCTGGAGACAAATATCCCCATGTTTTTTATAGCTGAAGAGGCTATACCTTCATGATATTCATGATATTCATGGTTTTCATCACCATCATTTGTGGATGATATGTCCATTTGGTCGGGTCAAAAACTATGAAATCCCGGGTGTCACCAAAATTGCTTGGATTGAAGGATGTTCCTACATAAATCCTCATGTTTCATGGTTAAATCCACCATATGCCCATGCTCTGGTGGTGAGATCACCCATTTTTCTCACGCTGCGCCTCTTCAAGCTTCGGTGCGACCGGGCTGATGTCATCAGGTCTTACATCACAACCGAAGAATAGCACGATTGGAAGAATGCGAAAACTGGTGTATCTGCGTATGTGTAACATAACATAACATACCATAACATACCATGCCATACCATACCATGCCATACCATGCCATACTATGCCGTACCATGTCATTACATACACGCATGTTAATCCACAGGTTTTTGCAATTGAGTCTGTTCCATCTATTTTCTTCGCCTAGGACCTAGGATGCATGAGCTATCCTAGTCGGACGCGGCAGTGAAATGACTATGCCATATGCTAAATGACTAAATGGAATGAATTTGTTACACTCTGAGCCTGAGCATCTTGTGATGAATCACTTCTCAATTTACATCATCACAAGTGCCAAATGCCAAATGCCTTACAGTACTTCTATTGACAGCTTCTGAGACCGGCACTTCTTCCTCTGCTGGAAGAAAGTCACCAGGAATGCAAGATCAAATCTTAGCCAAGTGCGGCTCATCAAAAACCCTGAAAAAAAAACAAAGTGTCCTGTCACGGGCCTGATGATTTTTGAGGGAAAAAAATGTGGTAAACCATCATAAACCATCCCCACTGGAGGTTTATGATTGGCACATGAAAAAGACCGCGCCGAGACCCCCAACGGCAGATAACTCCGACACCTCGATGCAGCATGAAAACCATTGGGTTTTCACCAACAAATTGGGTTTTCCGGTGAATTTCTGAATTTCCCCAAGAGAACCCATCCGATGAAAATGGAGAACTCAACGTTGAGATCGGAGCCACAGAATGAGCAGAGCCTGGTAACAGCAGACTTCGTCGACAACGCCCAGATGGGTTGGGACCTGAAAATGGTTAGTATACCCCCAAAATATGGCCATTTGAATGGGGAAAACAATGAGAAGCCACAGTGGATTTGATGGGGTCCCTATTTTCAGACAAACCCAAATCAGATTTGATGGGTCCAACAAGACCTAGGGGATCCTAGAGGTCTGCAATCTCAGCAAACACCAAGTACTGACCTGCTCCCAATGATCATGGACCGCGCCTGAAAGAAGGAGCAAGCATATCCCATGAGACTAGGGATCAACACCACCATGTCCTGGCATGGATCTAGCAATGACAACTGAGAACCATGATGTTTAAAACATATAATATATATATATACAGTACGTGTATATATAGTATAATATAACATACATGTTGCCATACAGTCTTACATGGATGCTATGGCATTGCTGTTGGTACTTCGGTGTACTTCCTTCTTTTCCGACCTCAATCAGAAGGGCATACACGCTCCAAAGTGCGTTGTTCAGCACATTGACGCCCACCCTGGCGTTGTCACCAACAGTCACCAACTTACCATCCCAGAGGTCCGCCAAGATTCACAGAATTTGGTTCAACTGCACCTTTCCAATTGATGGTTACATCATGTTACATCTCCATTGTTCCGAAATGATTCATTGGTTTCACCGATGAATTCCTAGTTTGAGTGGTTGAATCTACTGTTTCGTGCTTAGACTCCATGTTTGTCGCCATTTCTTGGACGGTGAACTCCCATTCTGCTGCTTCAACACCATGATGGCCAACTCTCACCATGGCAGGGGCACATGAAGGTCGGGAACTGGCTACTGTTGCGCGTACGCAGGGCAGTGCCGAGGTTCATCAATGGCGATGAGTACAGAAAGATGTTGAAGACCTGGGCACCAAGATCCACCGGAGCTTAGAAGTGGACTGCGCTCCTCCAAAATATGATAAACAAATAGATGAATAGACAAACAAACAAACGAGCGAGAAAATGGGAAAAAATACACATAAAAATACAGTACCTACACAGTATATTCTTCTATGCTTCCTGCCAAAATTTCTGGTGCGTTTAGCGGCCTTTTTCTGCCTATCACCAACGAGAAGACTGTCTGCTTGTGTTATCACTGAGCCTATGGACTGTAATGGATTGTCCAAGAAGATTGATGGGCACCTTAGATTCGTCTTGGGCCAGGCTTCTTGAGGGACTCGGTCAAAAATGGTATGCTACTGAAGTTGTCAGCAAAAACCTGATTTAAGAATTTTGAACCAGCAACCAAAATTGTATGACATGGTTTACGAAGCTTTGAAAAATACCCAATCGTTGGCCCCTCTAGACCCGAAATGTCGATCCCTACCCACACATCTTTCGTGTTCGTGCAAGTGCTATGTCGGCACAGCAGCGCATGGCAACTGGGCTCATGACGTATTGGCTTGCGACAAAGATCCCAACATTCAATATCACCGAGAGAAACAAAGCAAAAGACGGCCATTTACTCTCAAGAGACCTGGCCCAAAGTGCTCTAAAGTGCTCTGGTGACAACTCAAGATGCGTCCCGCAGAAGTGGTTTTTAAAGCAGTGAATGCAGATCAAAGCAGAGTATCTATGGTAATCTATGGGTCAAAATGATGAACCCACATGGATTGTTTCATGAAAAATCGCCAAGTTTGAATTGCTACTTCCAGTTTGACCCAGCTCAACACAACGAAAAAAGTGTGCCAGGCAGACGCATGACGCTCTCCAGCGAGAAACAGCACTTGACATGCAAGGCCTATGGTCCCATGGTCCCACAGAATGATGAGTTTGAGCTATTCCCATGGCAAAATAAGATTGGGATAATTCCCCACGTCATCCCCAATCAACTTCCCATCATTCCAGTGAGGTCACAGTGAGGTCATGATCAAATTCATCCAGATATAATCAAACAACTCTTGGTGTCATCCAGATATATGTGTTTTCCATTAACACCTCCATTTAATTATAGTGGATCTTCCATTGCGACCTTTGATGACCTGGGGGTAATGAAGATGTGGTCTCCTCGCTCTTAGATGACCCAAAGCCACAAGACAAAGGTCTTGAGTATCCCATTGGATCACATGATATTCCGCTTGTGTATATGATTAATGCCAATAGTCTTGGTTATTGATGCCATTTATACCTCCATAACTTTGTTGCAAATATGATAAATGGCAATCCAAGCAAAAGATGTATTTTGATTTTTGCTCTAAGCGCTAGGCATCGGACCAAACATGTTCGTCATAAGGACTGCAGCATTGGCAATCTGTAAGCCGTAGGCAATGCTCAGAATGTTGCAGGCTGCCTGCCAGACTGTTTATGCATCGCAAAAAATCCCACCAAATGGCTCTCAAATTGGGAATTTCGTCTAAAATCATTTTACCTATGGCATTTTCCGGGAAAATGATCATTATCATTGATTATCTCCTGGAATGGATGTGTTCTTTAGTTTGTTTCAGACCCGGGAAACCAATCCTGTTACAATATGCTCCACCTTTGGGGATCACCGACGTCACCTGAAGTTTGAAAACGATGACGTTGAGATTGCTGGCCTGTGGAGTTTCGAGGGCGACACCCCACATGTTCACAACGCCCATGGTGGAACATGGTGGAACTTCCTTCGGAAACTCTTCCAGGGCCACTGGGCCACTGCTTTTTTTGTTTCACGCTTGATTCCAGTGAAGGCAGGTCCACCTTTTCAAAATCCTTCAAGTCTTCCAAGGTCCTTTCGATCCTTTTCGGACAACCCTTGGCTGACTGGTACCCCTCACTGGTACCTCTAGTGATCAATTACTGGAAGAATGACACCTACAACTGCACCCAAGGTAATCTCCAGCCTTCATCAGCCGAACTGCCTCCAAAACTGATGGAGTTGGAGCTACCTTGCGAGATGTGAAAAAACACCGGCAAAAAAGCAATGACCCAAGCTGGAAGGTCTCTGTATTATCGTGTGAAGTTGTTGGGGACCTGCCTGAATTCACTTCAGTTTCAGACTGGATGCATCTCGAAGAAACAGTTGGGCTTCAGTCTTTGGTTCCGTTGCGCACACACCATCCGAGGAATCCGCATAAGAGACGATGGTGATCAAAGGACAAGCCAAAGATAAACTCAAGGTTGACACCTGCAAGAGCAGCCTCACTCAACACAATCATTGCCTGGAAGCTATTCAAATCGACAGGACTCTGCGGGCATGATGCAAAATTTCAACGCCTTTTTCTGCGCACATCGCTGCGTCTCAAGGCTCAGGGTTCACATTTGCTAATAAGGAGTGAATCGGGCACCCTCTCCCTTTCCCTTTCCGGTGGCATCGCCTTCCCACCATGAACCATCATCCCAGCCGCCTTCGCCCCACCAACCATCACCACCTCCACTATACCAGCCCCAATCCTGCAGCATGTTCTGTGCCATGCTGTAGAACTCCTCAAACTTGCCTTTGTTGAAGCCCTTGCCGAACTTGCCGAAGCCCTTCCCATCATCCTTGCCGAACTTGCCCTTGCCTTTTCCCTTGGGACGTGGCTGGGGCTCCATTCCAGGAGGAAAGCCCTCGGGGTGGACCTTCACATTGGCTGCTTTCACACCACGCGCATCCTGTACGATGTTGAAGGAACAAACGGCCCCCTCTTCGGCATCACCCAATTGAGTTCTCAAGGCCAAAATGTCCTGAGTGAGGGGCTTAGCTGAAAGACCGGGATATTTCTGACTTTTGAAAACATCAAAATGGACCACATCTGGGTCTTGGATCCGGGTTGTCACCCATGTGCTGCCAAAATCATGGAAATAAGATATGTTGCAAACCACCAACCAGGATCTCACACTTTTCTATTCTCACCAAGTGTCTTTGTCATAGACTTCCTTGGTCTCTTCACATTCGATAAAGCCAAGACCACGGGTGTTGTCAAAGTTCTTGACGATGCCCCAGTAGCGAGGCAACCTCTCCGCCATGTCCTGTATTCTTTCCTGCAAACAGTGACCAAGGGACTGCCTTGGGGGTGTGGGACCCAGAAATCGTAACAGGTTGTGTGTATGTATGTATATATGAATATATCTAATACCCCAGAAATACAAATATGTATGTGTATATATATATATAAGAATCTAGAAATCAATGTAATGATATATATATATATATACATATAATCATCCTGAGCTACATACATATTATGTGTTATATATATATATGTACACGAGTAAACACTCAAACTCAAAGAATTGGCCTCCCTTCTTGAAGAAACACATCTGTGCAGCGAAGCTACAGACTACCAGCTAGTCCTGGCATTGAATTTAAGACCCGGCTACCGTAACATAGAGATGTCGAAATAGACATAGACATGTAAATTGCGATATAAGAGATACCCATGTAGATATACACAATAGATATATATATATAGCCTATACATACATATATATACACAGCCTATATAGCCTATATATACCTATATATATAATATATATATATGAATATTTATATATATATATATACACCATGCCCATATGATCCCATGTCCAAATCAGCTCATCAACTGACACCATTCGACCAAATCGACCAATCTTTAGTCCCAGGCTCTACGACTTCAACCTCAACGGCTTTGGGACCTTTGATTCCTCTCTCCACGCGGAAGTTCACCTCGACATGGCGACGTTTGATCCACGTGGAAAATTTCTGGGACTTTACAGGCAATTTGGTCTGCGGGAAAATGTTAAGCACATGAAATGTCCAGCTATTTTGGCAGGTTTCCTGATGATCTAACTGCAATTTTTGATCTCAAAATTGTTGGTCTCACTATTTCAATGTGTGCTTCTATGGTTTAGGTTGGTGGTTTGAGTCAAATGGAAATTGTTGCAATGCCGAAAAATCGCATTTGCTGGAGGTTTCCTAAAATAGGGGGTACCCCCAAATCATCCCAATCAGAAGAGAAGAAAACCCATGGTGCCGCACTTGGGGCTGGACCCGGCCAAACCAGCCAGGATGCTCGGTCGCCAGTGGAGACAATGAGCCCATTCAAGCCACTTCGGAGCAAAAAGATGTCCTTTCCTCAGCGGCGACCCTCAAACAATTCGATATCTCCTATGTGTATATATATATATATATGTATATATACATCCATTTGTTATGAATAATACTGTAGATTGTACTATTTAGAGTATTGCTACTTACAGGCCCCAAAATACATCCTTTTAAGAAAGGATTTTATAAAGGATCGCAGCTGGGCATTTCTTATAAGTTGGCGCAGAGGATCCGCCGTATAGCTCCTGTGTTTCCTTGCACTCGATGAAGCCGAATCCTCGGTCCTACACTGCACATTGATCCAGCACAGTATACAGAGGTATACAGCATACATCCTGACCGCTGGGTATCTTCACGAAAATGGACAAAAATGCAAATTCAACCATTTCATCCACTCCATCTTTGGGGACAGTAAATCGCTGTCCACTTTAAAAACGTTTCGTCATGTCCAACCCTCATCTCGACCCGCCAAGAAAAGGATTACTGATATTTCCCCTTTGTACCGAAAGATTTCAGGACCCCCTCAATAAAAGCTCGCATGAACATGGTTACCCGAAAAAAAATAGACATCTCAAAAAAGGAAAAAGACTGCTTTAACAAAAAAAAAAAACATCCAAACCATGCCCCCTCCCCATTTGGAGATCATCCACTTAATATTTGGTTATCAACCAGCTACAATGCCTGGGATTATCCAACCAACACCCCCAACCCCAAGGCCAAATGGGATCACCTTCAACTATAGCAGAGTGATCTTGCTGGGAGTTGTGTGAATTGTTTAGGATGTGTAATCATATATATATATATACACCGTGTACATATATATATATATATTAATATATAATCCCTTCTACTTATAATCATAAATGACTCACAAACACTTCCCAGAAAGCCTTTTTGGGATGGGTCTATGCACTTTGGGTTCCACTGTACCAACGTAAGAATGTTTCTACAGGGGATGAAAGAGTACCAACTCCCAATCTCAATATGACCCTCCAAACAAACTCATACATATTGCATTGATGCCACCTAGAAAAACAAAGAAAGGGTATTCAAACAAAAAAAACACCTTTTCCCTCCATCCAAACCATCAACCTCCTTCATCTATCCACCCATCAACTTACATCGTTGCACTCACACGGTTTTTATCAACTTATATCCCAACTTGTGGTAGTAGAAATCCATGGTGTTACAGCGGTGAAAATAACCCAAACAAAAACGTCCACCGCATCCCCATCCGGTGGCCGAACTTTGATCCCCGTGCATCTTTTCGCTTGTTTTTCTCAAACCCCCACAAAACACAGCAAAAGAAATAAAGTTACCCGTTACCCTAACCAATGCTCGTACCCTCCATGCCTACTGGATGGATGGAAAAAAAAAAGCATCAAATGCATCCCATCCCCAGGCAGGCAGTGGGGGGTCGGGCCTCGTTGTAATCGACCACCTGCCCGGTGTAGACGGGTCCCTCAGCCTTGGGCGCGAGCCCAGGCAGCCGCGCCAGACCTGGGATGGCAGCAGCGGCGCCCAGCCCAGGGAGGGCGGCGGCGCCGGCGAGGCCGGGGATGGCACCAGCCACCTGGGGGAGCGCGAACCTGAGGCGAAGGGAGGGGAAATGGAGAGGTGATGTTTTTTTGGGATGGGAATTCTGTCCGGAAAAAGTTCCCAGAACATCCAGAACACTATCTCCGACCTCTGTGACTTGTGTTTTGGATGGGTAGCACTGCATTTCATGGGTCACCTCCAACATAGAGGTACCTACCATAGGGCTTCCAAAGACTTAGCTTCAAAAGATATTTCATCCTAGGCTAACCCCTTAAAATTTTGATCCACGCTCATATATCCAAAGACAAAACAAGTTGGAAAAGGGTACCAAAAGTTGACATACGTGTGAAAACAGTGCGACAACATAAAGTAGTGGAACTTCCAGACTCTGGGTTTCACATAAATCCACATAAATCATCGATCTGCTTGTGACTCTGTGACTCTGCTCAAATCCAAGGAACACTCCACCTGATGCAGCTGCAATCTGCTGCAAGTACAGCTGTTGTGCTGCAACCTGTTGGGCCTGCACCGCCTGCAGCCACTGCGCATAGGCCGCCGGATCCATTCCCGGGATGCCCGGCATGGCCGCGAGCGCCAGGGCCGCGGCATCTTCGGCTGGGGCAGCGTCGGCGCCGTTGGTGGGTTCCTCTTCAGCCATGGGGAACGGCAGGTCAGATAGGTTGAGATGTTCACAACTCAGAGTGCCATTGGGTTCTTTGCCAAGGCATGGCAAGTCTTTTTTCTCTGAGCCCAAAGGAAAGGAGAAATTGACAAAAAAGAAACGAACTGTCAATTTGTTCTGTCACATCTCTCTGGCAACAAATGCATGGATATGGTATTGGAAATGCCGAAATCATTGAAGGTTTGTCCAAAAATAGGGAAAATAATGATCATCCAATGTTCATCAATGTTCTGTTCTAAGTTTTAAGAGCAACCCTGGTGGCCAATGAATCTTCGAGTTCCTGCCACCTCCCGGTCCATCAAGCCAATGTCCACCATTTTGGGCACTGCACAGATTCCACTGATCTCAGAGGACAGCTCCAACACACAAAAGCAAGGTCTCACCAGACGAGAAAATTTCAGTCATCATAAACTAACATTCAGGGCGGATGGACAGTTTGCCAGTCTGACATCACCTGATTTGTAAATAACATTCATGATGAGTAATTATGAGTAAAATCCCAACTCCCAAAAAAATTATTGCTGCATCACCTATTTGTAATTGCCAAGTTCGTTGGCGCAGTTGTGTTTGGATCCGTTGTTTTTCTTGTAATTCATTAGCAAGGCTACATGTTGGACACGGGAAATGTTAGAAGTACACACTGCAGACCTCAATTCTGTTCATCATTGGATTGGTTGAAGATTTGACCCCCAAAGATGGAAAAGTCACCACTATTTTTGAATCGGCTTTGACTTTTCACTCTTTTTGGCTGCGTAATTCTGAGCCTTTCCAAAGTTTCCCATCCTTGGAGCACTGAGCCACGTGCTGCCATCAAGAGGGAGGACGCCAACATAACTACCTCGGCACCGTGTTCGCCCCGTCGCACAAGCGGCCCCGGTGCCAGTTTCACCAAGATATGGACATCTGCCAATTGCGTTGGAGCTTGTCCGATGGCCTCGATGGAAACCCGGCCCGGGGCCGGATTTCACTCAGATATTTAATTGAAACATCTTGAAACTTGGCATTTTCGGTTCTTGAAGTATTTTGAGTGTTTGTTTATGGAATTTATGGAATATCACTCTTGCTCAATTCCGTCTTCAAACCCATGGCAGAAATCAGTGGAAAAAAACATGGCCGTTTTTGCTGTTGTGCCCCGCCAATATTGGCGTGTTGTCATGCCAGGTTTTCCAGATCCATGGCCTGGGAGGAACTTGGGCGCAGGCCACAAGCTTTTGAAAAACGGAGCTGGCCTTGGCAACGACGCTACGAAGTGGGGGTGAAGCGCAGGACGCTAATCGTGGGTGGGTCATATCCCTGACAGACATCTATAGTCTATATCTAAGCCATATATATATACAACATAAGACAACATAAGATCGCATAACATAACATGACATTACATACAGACATACAGACATACAGACATACAGGCTATTGGCTATGACTGGATGCAACTTCGATGCACCACCGAAGACTGGCAGTTAAGACCAAGGCATTCACGGGTGAAGAACCTGTGCGACAGGCCGTTCCAGCTGGGGGACCTGAAAATGCTTACTCTTTGCCCAAATGCCATTTTAATGAGAAAATTAGCATAAAATGAGCATTGCATTAACCATCCAAATTTGGCGATTTTTGGGGTGTCTCCCCCTAAATTGTTAAACAAACCCAGCTCAAATGACTGTGCCTCCTGAACAACACAGCGGATTCAACTTACCTGGCGCGGTTCCATCTGCGGATACGACCCGAGTGTGCACATGTGGAGTACAACAAAATCACCAAATTGACCTCCAGATCCGGATTTCAGAAAAAAAATCGCCATCATTTCATATCATTTCACCGTTGTCCCGCCTTTGGCAACATTCGCTGGAAGCTTGGCACTAAGCCTTGGTTTGTCATGGCGCGCTTGTTTCATCGAGCCGTGTAGCTCGGAGCTTTTCTTGGGGGAGAAAAAATACTAAAAAATAACGAGATGATCGGGATATATGATAATAATAGGGATGTAAATGAGAATGTATATATATATACATATATATATATATAGAATGTGTATTGTATTATAATATATATATATATAATGGGGAAATATTGGTTGGTACCTGAAAATTCTGGGAAGGCCGCATTCAATCCATTTGTGAATGAATCATTGTTTTCCTTCCGAATGGCCAATCACTTTATATCATTTTCAGATCCACACCTCCACACCCAACTGGAAAAGAGTTGTGTTACTAGTCGCAGCACTGAGGTGTTCACTTCAACCTCACTAGGTCCGAGGCTGTAAAAAGGTTGCAGGTAACTTCATAAGCCACAAGACCTCGCAGAGATGTAGATGTAGAAGAGTCAGCAAAGTTCTCTGCTTTTCTTTGCTAAAACAGCAAAAAAACATGCAAATAATCCACCCACCTTTCAGAAAGAGACCACCCAATGGCTCCACTGAGCCACATGTCTGTGCTCGGGTAGCAAGCTGTACAGCAATGTAAAGGCTCGCTTGCAAGTGGCAGATTCGAGGTCCAGTGGATGTAGAAAGGCGCAAAGCTTTACATTCGAATCTTTCCCTTCTTTGAGAGTGTGCTACATAGTTTCGAGACGTGCATCTTCGTTGGCGAAGTGCTTTCCCATGTTGTGAAAGAAAATTATAATAAGGGAGCTCTTGCTGTGGAAGTGTCTGACTCCTTGGTGAAAAGGTTCCCTTGAAAAAAGGCTCGAAGCTGCATTCAGACCTGTCAAAAGTCATGTGGTATAGGCCATATAGGGCATTAAAGATTGGAACATTGGAACCCGCTAAATGGACAGCAAAAAACACTAGGTGTGACCAATTGTGTGGGTTCATTGACATCATTAGCACCCTCGTTTCTGACCCACACCCAAATGGTTTCACCGTTCAAATTCTCAGGCAAAACTGCTCCGAAAGTCTGAAAGTGTATCTTCTTTTGCATCTGGCAGCGAAGCTCCACCAAAATGTACCAAGTGAAACTGAGAGCCTTTTTTCAGAAGCACAACTACGAATCACTGCCATATGCAAATGCAGTAAAGGAAGCACCAACGGCAAACCACAACCTGGCACTCAGCGCTTGTGGTATGGAGTCTTCTTGCGTGCCTGGTCGACAGAAATTATGAGATATGCTGGGAGCCAAACCGGAAATGGCCAGAACCAATTCCCTTGCGACTGATTTCAGGAAACTGTTGCAGGAAAGCCATTTTTTGGAGCAAAAACCGTGATTTCCTGTATGAAGCTTCCCCAGGCCAAGTTTCAATGAACACATATGGAGGTTTCTTAAAATGGGGATACATATATACCTCCAAATCATCCATTTTAGATTGGGATTTTCCATTTTAAACCATCGGGGTAACCCCCATTTTAGGAAACTTCCATCTCGTCCGCCAGCCTTGGGCTGACCTGTCTTCTTTGGTTCAACCATTCGCCAATCGCGGGTGAGGAATCTCGCTTTCTTCATCAGCGGCCTTCAAATCTAGATGTCACAACCAGGCAGCTTCATAGCTATACAATAAATAATATATATATATATGTATACATATATATATACAGTATACATATTTATATATATATATATACAGTATATACATATATACTGTGTACATATATATATACACAGTGTGTATATATATATACAGTATGTATATATATAGCCACCATTGTTAAAAAAATGAACCATCAATTGGGGGTGCAATGGGTACAGAGGCAAGAACAGTCGCAACTGATCAAAGTGAGAGCCTCCAATTGAAATTGTACTCTTGCATGGCTCGTGCCAGCGCCAAACGGATCGCACCTTGAACAAGTCCACGTGTTTCCCATTGAAACACTGAAACACTTGGCATTTGTTTCTGAAACAACCATTGGACCTGGTGGTCCTATTTGCTCAGACCATTGGACCTGAGACCAGAACCCGCTTGACCACTCACACCTCCGCCGAAGCTCTTCGCAATGATGTCAAACCTACAGTCGCTGAAGTGCCGCTGGCTTTGAAAAACACGTGCTACCCGGCCATTGGTGAATCATCATTTGCTCATGAAAATGGCCATATCTTGGCCCATAGCCCATTTATGCCCATTTCCAGGTTGCTCAGACACTTGCAAAGTATAAGACATCCGCGGCATCCTTGGGATCCCACTTGTTCTTCTGAGAAAGAGCTGCCAACGGCTCACACGCCTCACCGCCGAAACCGCCCGGTACCGAAGCTGGTTTGGTCAAGGTGGACGCCAGCCTTGAGCCACCAAATGGGGTAGTTGTTGAAGTACTGAATTGCCTGTAGCGGAAACGCAACCGAAACTGGCAGAGGCATTTTGAATGCAACATTCCATTCGTGAATACATCAACCAGGTCTGTCTGAAAGTGATCTATATGTACAAGTTTCGTGGTTCATCATAATTTTCCTTAGTTATAATATATATATATATACATACATACATACATACATACAGTAATATTATATAATTACATACACATGTGTGTGAATCTTACCTTTCACTATTTTGGGTATCCGTTATCTAAATGGCTTTGGAGTATCCCCCCAGTTCTGAACCCGTTGCCGTTTTTAGCGCACATCCTTGCCGTTGACAATGAACTGACCGTTTCCCTTCACAATGCGCACGATAGCACCTCAAAGACTGGGATCAAATTCATGGAGATATACTGAGATCATCTGATATAATCCGATATACCCTCCGGTAATCAAAGATGGCTAGCTGGAATGGTGTCCCTTAATTTCATGGAGCTTTAGATGGGATTTTATCAACGATTAGTTTCCATTGGGTTTATGTGCCAAAGCCAATGTCATAGTCACCATCCCCAATAGCGGTTTATGAAATTGGGTATAACTGTATAACCCCCACGACTGGGATGATTTTTACTATGGCCCCTGTCATGTTTGGTGAATGGGATGGCATTGGGTTTACCACTTTACTGATATAATCCGATATGTTCAAATACTGGGTATATCCTCGGTATATCCTCCGTATATCCTCAAGTCCTGGATAGAATCCGAGATACCAAAATATGGATATCAAATGGTATAAATACATAAATATGTACAAATATCAGGACAAATGCTCAGCAGTCTTTCTCTGACTGAGAAAATGCTCAGTCTTAGGAAGTCACAAGCAGTCTTTCTCTTTCCAACTCCCTGCCAGTACCTGGCACGAACGGCGTTGAAGGGGCGCGGCAAGCCCGGTTAACAGCCCGAAAGGTTTGGTCATTCCAGTGGGAGTTGAGAAAATCTGCAGGAAACCAGGAGAACCATGGCTTTCCGGGTCAGCATCAAATTCGTTGGGCTTTCCTGCAGATTTTCCTTACCAATCCATTGAATTTAGCACTGGTAGTTATAGCTGGTGAAGCCTGGTGAAGGGGGTAGTTCGAAACCCACTATTGGCGGCTGCTTTCAATCCCACCCAGTTTTTGGCAAAGCATTGGCGCGGAAATATAGTCTTATATACCATCATTCCTCCCAGATTGATGGATCAACTCCCAGTATTTAAGGGTCAAATTCTGATTCTTGAGGGTGTTAATTCCGCTTCTGCGGATGTATGTATATATTGATGGTTCATATTCGATCATATTCCCATATATTCCCACTGCCACCTTTGATTTTTCTTGATGCTTAAAGTCTGGCATGTCGAATGCTGAGGTCCATGCTGGACTTTCTCGTCTTCGATGTCCATGTACCAATTTCCATCCTGTGCACGGCCATCACCTCGCTGGCCAGGGGTTGAACCAGAGAAATTGATGAAACATGATGAAACACGATCTTCAGACCCATTCTTTTAGAAAAAATTCCAATGGCAGCCCGGCAGCCCGTTGGAGTCGATCTGAGGTCACAACCCCATTTTACACCAGGCTCGGGTGGTTCAAGCGGAGGGTAGTAGAGATTTGGATCCAAGGGAAACTGAAGTCCTGCACGTCGCAACGTCGGTCGCAAGTGACACACCGTGCTGGAGATGTTTTGATTAACCAATTCATGTCCATTTGCTGGTGAGCAAGTGACCATGTCTTCATGTTCTTCCTACATGTTCCCCAGTCATGTTGCTCAAATATACCCGGATGATTTGTATCCCCATAGTTGCTCCTGAAAATCACCGTTTTTGATTTTGTGTAAATAAGAATGTTCAAAACAATAAGAACAATCATAGTAATAATAGTAATAGTGCCACTTCCTCTAATCCATCAAGTTTAAATTCTTGTCGGATCGCATTCGAAAAACTGCATCTTTCCCAGCTAGTCCCATATGGCTCAAAATAAAGTGGTGGCCACAGAAGACACCACAATACTATACATATTTCTATATATTTCTAAGATTTATGTGGTGATAAACTAATCCTACTTGAGAATCGGGATGTTATTCTTGGCTTGGGAGAGCCAGAAACGGATCCACATCTACGCATCGCCTTCCACCACGGGCACTTTCTTGTAGACAGGGCCAGTGTAAGGGTGGAACCTCAGAAAAATCAGCCACGTTTCCAGGTGAACTTCCTCAAAGTCCATAGTCCTGTGTCGCGCCCAAATCTGTTGATCAACCGATCAACGACTAAGCCATGAACTTCTTTCCACTTGGATCTTTCTGGGTACCCGGTGGAAGATCCTTCTCAAAATCAATTCCTCAGCATGTGACCACTGTGACCCAGCGAACAAAACGACTCATCGATTCATCCTGAGCACAAGGCGTTCTTCAAACGGATTCACATAGTTCGGTTTTCCCGTTTCGGGGTCGATTTGACCTTAGAGCCGGGAATATAACTCAAACCAAACACAAAAACACCACCTAAGACGGACGTGAGTTCCGTGCCCATAACAACTTCTTCAGCTTTGCGCGAAGTTTTGGCCTGTCATCACAAGCAAAATAAAATATATCCGCATCGAAGAATTGAAACAATTGAGCACAAAAAAAAGATTTTGAGTCAGCAATAGATTCATCACAATCGTTCTGCGGTCCAAGATCCTCGTTTACCTAATCTCCTGCTGGTCACATCCACAGGTTCACCACAGGGTGAAATCAACCAGAGGTATAGCCATGGCCGAAACCCAAACCTCTTTTTGCACTAAATGGTTTTCACAATTTGGGTTCAAAATGAGGAGACCGGGATACCCATGAAAATCATTGAAAATCCACGGGTTCATGATCATTTTTCTCAGTAAAACGCCATCAAAGTGGCGGTGTATACCATGTTCAGACACCCGCACCGTCGATCGTCGCTGTCGGAGCGAGAGTGCCGCGATGGTCGCAACGGCCATGGGCACCACAAAGGGCACTCCTGGGTAGCGAAAAATTCTGTAGGGCGAACATCAACCACCAGCCACTCACAACACCTCAAAAAATCCTTTTAACCATATATTCTTGACGGGGTCACCTGGTCACCTTTAGGGTAGTTGAATCCAGTTCAAGGTTCGCGAATTCAAAAAAACCCAATGAAATGGCGTGAATCACTGTTGATGGTTCAGTCTGCGAAATTGATTAGTAATCCGACTGATGGTTCATGGTGTTTTTCCCATAGGATTTGAACTCTAAAAGTACGCATGATTTTCATTGCATTTGCAAGGGTCTCTGCAATGATTTTTTGCAATTTTTCTGGTGCGTCTTCCATTGGGGTTTGATTCAATGTGTCCTTTTGGTAAATTAATACATATGTATATGTATATATGTATATATGTATATATATATATTATATGTATATATGTATATATGTATATATGTATATATGTATATATGTATATATGTATATATGTATATATGTATATATGTATATATATATGTATATATGTATATATGTATATATGTATATATGTATATATGTATATATGTATATATATATTATATGTATATATATATATTATATGTATATATATATATATTATGTATATATGTATATATGTATATATGTATATATGTATATATGTATATATGTATATATGTTATATGTATATATATATAATTATTTATTTCTGTTCGACGCTCTCTCATGCAGCTGCGATGCAGACACCTCTTTTATCACGTGGGGACAACAAGTGAGCATTCAGCCCTTTGGGCTGTGGGCTTGGCACAAAAGCAATCGGTTGGCAATGGATTGCAAGGATTCTCAAGAGGTCTGGTGGTGTATGGGGAAGGTGGTGGGTGCGAAGATCAAAAAATAAGGGGATCCCACCCTCCCTCCTCTTGAGAAGTGATGGCAACGATCGCTTGAAGTTGCAGTCAATGCAATTCACTCCTGAAATAAAATATAGTCACATGTGACAGCAATTTATTTCTGTTCGACGCTCTCTCATGCAGCTGCGATGCAGACACCTCTTTTATCACGTGGGGACAACAAGTGAGCATTCAGCCCTTTGCCCCACTTTTAATTTCAAGAATGTGAACAGTTGTTGTATTGTATCGGCAGCAAGCTTAGAATCATCAACATATCCTGCATCCAAAAGTTCATTCACAATGCCTCTGGACGGCATATCTGCTATGTTGGAGTGAGAGGGTACTCTGGCTAACCAGCAGCTGGTTTCTGCAGTAACTTCCAGCTCACAAAATATTGCGCACAAACAATCTACTGTAGCATTTTCGGAAAAACCTTTCATCATACAAAATTTTGTTCCTTCATTGTCAACGTAGAGCGTACTGTTCCTGTTAGTCAGCTTTTTGATCCACATCAGGTAAGCAAGCACTGCACAAAACGTCTCCGCTTCGAAGATAATCTGTTGTTTGCTTGCTTCACCAAGAATTGCTCTTTGTGGCCCGTCCAAAGTGCACGAAAAGAAAAGTTTAAGGCCTGTAGATGGATCAAGTAAGGTTCCACCAAGTCCGCACACCAGATCTTTGGCATCCCTTTCATAACAGGCATCAGTAAAAATTAAGATTGGAGCATGCTCATCCCAGCTGAGGGTTCTGGGCTTCCCTGACTGCATCAGTTTCACAAACAGTCTAAGTGAAAGAACATGATGTGCTTCTAACTTTGACTTTCTGCGGCAAGCTGCGTCACGAAGGACTCTAATACAACGTTTACCAGTCCTGCCATAAAGTTGCGCCTCAGCAAATTGTAGCCGCCCTCTAAGCTTTTGGGCGTCAGATTGTAGAAGGTGGCCAGATTGGACAACACGTTCCACTTCAGCGGCTATCTCTTCAATCCGAGAAGTGGTATTGAACAGCCTACAGATGCCTTCCGCAGATTCTTCCAAGTTGAAGAGGACTCCAAGTGCCTCGCAAGTATATGCAAAGGGAATGCACTTTCGCCCGTCTTTTGCATATTCCCATCCAAGAAGCTCAAACAATGCCGCTGCAGTAATCTCCGAGCTGCGCACCAAATCTGGTGTGCTGAAAAGGATGTAGTCATCATAGAACGATGACCATACAAGAAGACAAGCAGTTGTACCAATCCACCATATTGCTCTGGCCAGACGCAAGAAAGAATGCACACTTTTAACTGCTCCAAAGGGAAGCACCTGGGCTTGGAAGAAAGCCCAGGTACCAGTTGCAGGACAAAAGACTCGGATGTAGGAGAAGGCACGCCCGGCTGGGCTTAGTCCAACCTGTCTATATGCACTGGATAAATCAAAAGTGCGCACCATAAGGTCTGCCGCCCTTCGAATTTTCTTGCAACCTCTCAACCAAAAAATCAAAATAGCAGCTGCTATGTCGACAGTGTGAAGAAGAGGAGTTTCAAACACAGTGACAGCTTGGTTAACTGAGGACTCTGAGAAATCGTCGATCAACCTCACCTTGTGCCGCTGACGAAGACCAAACCGCCGAGACACTGGTGCATCTTGAGGAATTTGTTCAAACGGTATGGGACCCAACAACCATCCTTTATCCCGCTCTTCCAGTGTCTGTCTCCAGACTTCATTGTCAATATCCGCATCGCCAGAACTGCGATAATCTTGTTCCACGTGTGGTCTTCTCAGCTTCGATTGACTCCGGAGTGCATCAACTGTCAAAAGAGCCGGAGTGAACTTTACAGGCAGCATTTGTGTTTTGGGCACCTCACCAACAAGGTCAGCTCCATAAACAAGTTCGTTGACCACATCCTTGTCGGGGTATTTGTAAAAATCAAGCATTTCAGAAAAAAGTTTCAACCTCTTTTGACGGACAGCATTGGCAACAACAGGATCCATTTGCGATTTAAGCTTCATCTCATCGGGGACCAGCTCTTTCGCTCTGATACTCCAGTATTTGAAAAAGTCTGCTCTTTTTGTGGCTACTTCGCTTGGAGAAAGCTTCAACATCTGTTGTACCACAAATTTCAGTTCATCAGGAAGCGTTGTAAGGCTGTCCATGGGATGCATGACATGTAGCGCTCTCTCCACAAACTCATTGGGCTCCCACTGCACGCCCAAAATACGCAAACAATCAAAATTTCCAGTGAATTGATCAAAACTCTCCCAGGAGAAATCTACCTTCCACAAAGCCAGTTCATGTAAAATGCGCTCTTGGTATTGCGGTCGCTCATTCACGCTCATGGTTCCCCCAAATTTAACTTCGTGGATGAGCTTGTGTTCAGCTGGAACTGCATATTGGGCAGGCCAAACTAAGTCATTGTTGAGTAAGAAGACAACATATCTATGTTTATATGGAGGCACTGTAGGTGGCAGTTTCATGGAAACAGCTTGCGTTCCAGTTGAGGCTTTGGCAGCATGATAAATGGAAGGTGGTGAAGCGTCCATCTGCAGACCCAGCTGAATGAACCTCAAAATAAAGGCTTTAACTATAGCTTCACAAAGCGCCTTTGGGTAGTGTACTTCAAGAGCAGTTGCAAAAGTGCGTTTATTTCCAGTACGCACAATTCCCCATGGTTCATGCTGGTGACCTCCATCACAAACTGCAGAAATCGTATGGACTTGTTCGAAATTCGCAACTAAACGTGTGAACTTGGGCCTTCTGGATCCATACATGCATGCTTGATGATCTTGCACGAAAAGGTCTGCTGTGACACTGCTTTCAACCCAAACTGTTACAAACCAAAATAAACTGTTCCTCGGATTTTCAATCATGCACAAAATAGAAAGTTTGCAACACCGCTCCAGCACCTCAACAGTGAAAGCATATAAAATATTTGCCGCACTAACCCTGGCAAGCTCATTTGCAGTAAGACCCTGTATGCCATCTGGCTCATCAAGTGTCCTTAATGGTCGTGGTGCATTTTCACCCAGCAAATCAATTGCTCGAGCTGCGCTGGCCGTCCCACACGGCGGAGCGATAAAAACAGCTTTCACAGCTGGATGCTCTAGCCATTCTAAGACCAGTTGTTGGTCAGCAGTCGATGTCAAATCCAAAGAAATTACACCAGCCAGCAGACCTGGGTGTTTTGTCTTATCAACGGCCAAAGCGTTTGAAAAACCGTATCTTTTAAAGCATGCGGTTACCCCAGCTGTTCCACAGAAAAGTTCAATTACAATTATATCTTGCATGGTGAGACCTTCAAGCGGTGTATCCGAGAGTCAGCTGGAAGTCTGCTTAGGCATCTCATCCGGATGAGAGGCATGGAATGCGTGTGGCTTGAAACAATTGGCCTTGAAACATACGTGCCGGCCACGGCGACACGTGCCACCTGCAGGAGCGTCTGAACATTCGCTCAAATTGTAGTTGAAGCATATGGCTCGACCCTTTGCATCCCTTCCAACTGCTCCTTTGATACCACGCGGGGCAACGCTTGACCCCTGGTTTTGTCCTTTGTTTCTGCCTTTGCCTTTCTTACCAGCTGCTTGCCCCTTGTACCCAGAATCTCGGTTGGGTTCATCTCTGTTTCGCATCGGTGCATAGCTGCTACTTGGAGGAACAGGCAAGGGAAGCATGTGAAACACAACGTTGTAGTCCGACAACGCCTCATGTAAGGCTGCATCCAGTGGCTTGGTACCATCTGCCTTTGGCCTGATATCAGAAACCTGCTGTGCAAGAAAAATCCAAACCTCTCGATCTGCTTTCAAGATCTGGCTCAAGCTTGTCTGCTGGTAGTGTGGAGGCGGATCTGTATTGAGTCTCCTCATGAGTTTATCTATGTAACGCTCATGCACTGAATAGGAAATGAGGCTGGCAAATTCATATGCTATTGCACGCCTTTTCAGGCAAAGTTGCAATTTGTACGCTGAAGAAACATCTTCCTCAGGAGTATTTTTCGTTTCACGGATGGTCAAAGAATTCGTCTCGATCCTCAACTTCCTATCAGACTTTCCAACGGAAATCTCCAGTTCTCTGGAATTGCATTTGGCAGGCTCTATGTACCTTATAACCTTGGTGTCATACTGATGGGCACATTCGTCCAACAGTGCTTGGCTAGGCTCATGAATGCCTTCCATACTGAGGCCAGGAAATTGTCTTCTAATCTGATCCAACCTGGCTGTCCTTTCGGCATGGGGCATTGCTCTGGGAGCACTAAAGTCCTGCGGCTGCTCAACTGACGCCTTGAGCGTAGCAGTAAGGACAATTTCTGCCTCATAATGCAGCCTTCGGAGTGCTGCCATTGCCCCCATGGATGGTGGGATATTCTGATTCACCCTCAACGCCCAGTCATTAAACTGCTGTTCATCAAAGTCCTGTCCCGGGCGTTGAAATGCAAAAGCCAAATGAGCAAGTGTTGTAATACCCGCAACTCGCAGATTGTCCATGACCAAGTCCGGGACTTCATATTCCTTTGCCCTGGCCTCAAAATGGGCCTTGCTATCCGACAGTGAAGCCATGGAACCACTTGCGCAAATCTATCCAAACCTAATGTGTCTTGGTTTCTTGTCATTTGTATTTTTCTTTTTGGAAAAGTTCACACAAATGAACAAAAGGAGAACGTACATGCATGTACTTGAAAAAACATGGTTTGACTCTTGCATCATGCTTGAGTCTGAGTGCGGCATGCTCACAGACATGCTCGTCGTGACATCTCACGTGAATCTGTTCTTCAAACAGAAAAACAATTGGCTGTGTCAACAGCCTGTGACATCTTCAGATGTCACCTTTGGAATGCAATCCATACAAGCTCACATGTATGGAAGTAACTGACATGATAGACAAGTGTTGAGAAAACTACTCAAACAACAACACCATCAGAGTGCACGATTTCAGAACAAGTTCACATGGTCACAAACTTCAATCACCGTTCGCTCAGGAACTGGTCACAAAAGCACTTCTTTTTCGACCCAGGCGCAGCAGTCTCTCAGACATCAAAACATCTGGAGCAACGTATGCCACTAAGTCCATGGATCGGTTCATAGGTTGGTGTGAGCTTGCGGCCACAAGTCAAAAGGCCTGGCGACTTGACTCGATGCACAACCAGTGACTTCCTGTTGATCACCAGCTCCGACTGTCCTTCGAGCAAGTCTCTGTGCTGCTCACGTTCCTCATAGTCATCTTCACTATCTGAAGTGCTTTGTTCACTGTTCTCTTCCGTTGTCTCTGAAATTGCATCCTGACCTTCCAGATCAGGGCCTACAGAAGGAGAAACAGTCTCTGCAGCTCCAAATAGACGCATGTCTTCCGCATTCCTTTGCACAAGGGACCACTCACTGCATGCACTGCCAGTCTCAACGATCTCAACTTCGTCATCCTCATGCGGCTTTGTTTTGACAGGTGTTGGGGCCACCTGCATGTTTGCAAACGGCAGTGGCGTTCCACCCATATACGGCAATGCTCCTGGGGTCAGCATCCCAGAACGTGTTGCATCAGGGCAGAATGATCCATTGTAGATCGCATTGATCACAAGATTCAGCTCCCTCAAGATTGGCGACAAAAGATCTCGTGTATAAACTGCTGTCGCTGTCGAAGCCTTGGACGTGTGCCTGGCTAAGACTGCCCTTGAATACTCCGACAAACCAAATTTCGAAGTCCAGGACATGACAGTAGATTTCAGTGAATGCGTCGAGATTCTGCGGTCCTTTGTCTTTGGCGCCTTCAGCACTTTGCGAAGGAACTCCGAACCTTCCTCGGATGTAAGAGCCCTCTGTGTCCAAGCAGTAGCTGAGGAGTTTGACGGTGCACACATCATTGGTCCATACCCATCAAGTGGAAGCCAAAGATTGCATTGTCGTCTGACATCCAAATAGGTTTGGGCCCATGCACTGCCATCGATACCAATTGCAGGAGCAACAATTGGCAAAAGGCGGGTCTTCATCTCAGCTGAACGAGCGCCCTTATGCGCCCTTATGCGCCCTCGTTGCAACTTCAAGAAAATGACCTTCAGGGTCCATGTAAACTCCATTCACCATAGTCAGATCGCTCCACCGGCTTCTGGCATACAACAAATGGAGCGCATGCCCCGCTAGTGCTCGGTCACCAAGTGGTTCAGACTCATCCAGCAACAAATTGTGAAGAGCTCTGACCTCAAGCGCCGTGAGCAAATCAGCGGGTTTCCAGGGTCGCTTCGATGCACGCATCTGTGAGGACACTCCCTTGATTCGTAGGCTGGCTTCAGCTTTGTCAGCCCCTTCAACTCCAAGGAGATACCAACTGAATCTCAAGGCCTCCACCAGACTCGACGGCTTCGTTGCTGGAGCTCCATCCTTCTGCAATTGTCTGACATATGTCCATACATCAAACTCCGATACAGGTATCCAGTGTTTCTGCAGGTGCGCAACACACCAATCCTCATAGGATTGGATAGCATAGAGACGCCTGAATAACGTGCCTGCACTTTTGACAGCGAAGGTCGCATCCAGAATTTCGATGGCGCAATCCAACACTGTATCTGCTGTTGCTTCCACTGTGACTTTTAGTCCAATTGCACTTGAAACTAAGCTGTGTGCAAGAAGGCCCCACCAGGCATGCAAAGCTTTCTGTCTGCGTTCTGCACGGTTGTCTGGCTCTGCAACATCTTGTATGCTTTTTACAACTGTCAAAAAGACTGCACGACCATCAGCAACACCTACAGGGCGCACAACTGGTGAAGCTTCTACCTTGCCTTCCTCAGTGACAGTAAGGCCCATGCGTAGCAAGCTCTGCGCTCCCATCTTCAACTGAGGTGTCTTCACAGTGATTGCAGGACTGTTTCCAAAGATTTTTGCTAAACGTCCACGTTCCCAAGGAAATTTAAAAACCTTCATGTCAGTGTTCACAATTGCCTGACGCTCGCTGTGTGCACTCAATCCAGACTCAACGGGTTTGCTCAAAGTATCAACCTCGGCAAAATCATCAAAAGTTTTGTCCAGAATTTCTACAGCATCTTGAAAGGAATGTTTGGACCTCTTCTTGCAAGGCTCATCGGCCTCCTGTTGTGACCCCATTGCAAAGCTGCAGCATGAAGCGCCACCTTCATCAGCTGACAAGCCAGATCTCTGAGACCACCTTTTTCGGAAGCCACGCAAGGTACCTCCTGTTTCATAGTCACCCAGGCTTTCGACATCATCGCAAGTGTCTGTGGGCAAGACAGGCATGGTTTTTGTGGCTTTCTGGGGGTCTGCAGCAGCGTTCATAGCAGTGTTTGCAATGGTAAGGGCACTCAAAAGGAGAACGCAAAGAAGACAGTGGCCTATCTGTTTGACCACTGCTCTCAGCCCTTGACGAAGATGCATCCGCTGAGGCCTCAGGCTCCACCACACTGAAGCTAGCCACAGAAGCTGCTCCTGAATCCGACACGTCACCTGTCAGCTTCTGTCTCAGCAAAGCAGATGCTTTCTCAATCAACTCCGCAAGTTCAGTAACTGAATAATCGCTAAGATCCGACACAGCTCTGAACCCCATGGCATGCGAAGATCAAAAAATAAGGGGATCCCACCCTCCCT
>CAMXCT020004780.1:0-100000 GCA_947184155.2 Cladocopium goreaui | reverse complement strand
CATCAATCAATCTGATTTTCTGTTTTGTCTCAATCCGCATCTTTTTGATATCGGAGCGTCAGCAGGGACGATTTCAGCATCCAGTGGTCCAATAAGCCAACCTCTGTCTCTTTCTTCAAGCGTCTGCCTCCAAACCTCCATATCCACTTCAGAATCACCTGATCCTTTTGCATCGGACATTCGGCTCTGCCGCCGGAACTCAGATTTTCAGAGCCTCTACTGTCAAACCTGCTGGGGTGAATTTGAAAGGCAGCATACCCGTCTTTCCTTGCGTCAACTCATCCAACACCTTAGGGTCAAGATATTTGTAGAAGCTGAGCATCTCGCCAAACAAGGCCAGTTTCTTGCCACGCACTGAAGCCTCCACTACAGGATCCATTGCTTCACGCAGTTTCTTTTCCTCCAGTTGCAAATCTTTGGTTTGTTTGTTCCAGTAGCTGAAAGACTCAGCTCTCCGCTTAGCAACAACTACTGCTGCATCTACGCTGAAATTAATTGCATATGCCAACTCCTTCGGTAATGCTAAAGCAGGGCTTAGCGGGTCTCTGTTTTTGGGATCCTTTTTGGGCGCAAAAGGGGCGCGCCTTTTAACCCCGTTCGAAGCGCCAAACCAACGGGAAAATTACCTTCAAACCATGCAGCTGGCATATGAAAATGCGAGAGCCGAAAACCCAAAGTATGATCTCAAGAACCAACACGTGCAACACTGCACGCTTCAAGCCCCCTTTTGCACGCGACAACAAGCACGAAAAGATTGAAGATGTCAGTTCATGTAGCTGTACTGTGATCTATCTCTTGTTTGTCTCACACACCTTGAGAGCGAAATCGGCAGTGGAAACTCGATTCCGGGTCTAACAATTCCTGAGGTAAATCAAAACCTGCATGACTTCAAACGTTTCTTGGACAAAAGTCACAAAATAAGTGACGTCCAAACTGTTTGGTTTCAAGTTCACAAATCCCTAGATCCACAAACCTTGCAAATTAATTAGTCCATCGAGATAGGTCATTAAATCCCTTTACAGGTGGGTTTTCCTCCCGTCAGTCGCCATCCCAATTCTCAACACAAGTCTCAACGGACCCTTCCGTCAAGTGATGGCTTCAGACATCACTTGGGAGAAAGCCGAAAGAATTTTGGGTCCAAGTCTTCACGACCCATCGACGAACAAATACACAAGTTCAAACTGTCACATGCAAAAGCCATAGTTCAAAATCTTTCGAATTTCCAAAACGGTTTCAAACAAATTCATCCAACTCAGAAAACCTCTGACGATGGTATATACAACGACTGGCAGCATTTCCAAATGCTGGCTCTCTTCCAAAATGCACAAAACAACATGCGATACCTAATGTCCGTCACTTTTTCCAGCTCAGAAACCCTCTGAGGCTGGTCGAAATAGGCTCGTCCACAGACGATACTTGGTGAAATCAAAACTGTGCAACGTCACTGATCTCTCAGCGCTATACCAGGTAGGTTATATGATTCGCATCGAGCCACAGATTGGAAATGTTTAAAATTATTTTTTTCATTTATTTTTCATTTTGGTTTTCATTTGTAACTTCATTTTTTTCATTTTGTTTTTTCAATCATTTTTTTGTTTTCATTTATTTTTCATTTATTTTTCATTAATTTTTCATTTTTTTTTCGTTTTTTGTTTCTCCAAACTTCATTTTTTTTCATTTCAAACATCATTTTTTTTCATTTCAAACTTTATTTTTTTCATTTTAAACTTCATTTTTTTATCATTTTTTTTTCATTTTCCTTTCCCGTGGCACCTGAAATCCAAGAAAACCATGAAAAACAATGAAAAACAATTGGAAACCATCAAAAACAAAGGAAAATGAAAAAAAATGAAGTTGCAAATGAAAAAAAAATGAAAATTTGGACTCAAAGTTGCAGATTCTCACTCCGAACCAGGAAATCTTCAAAAACTCGAGGAAATTTTCATTTTTTTTTCATTTTTTTCTTTTTTTTTCATTTCTTTTTTCATTTTTTTCATTTTTTTTCATTTTCCTTGCCCGTGGCACCTGAAATCCAGGAAAGCCATGAAAAACAATGAAAAACAATGGAAAACCATCAAAAACAAAGGAAAATGAAAAAAAATGAAGTTGCAAATGAAAAAAAATGAAAATTTGGACTCAAAGTTGCAGATTCTCACTCCGAACCAGGAAATCTTCAAAAACTCGAGGAAATTTTCTATTTTTTTCATTGTTTTCTTTTTTTTTCATTTTTTTTTATTTTTTTTCATTTTCCTTGCCCGTGGCACCTGAAATCCAGGAAAGCCATGAAAAACAATGAAAAACAATGGAAAACCATCAAAAACAAAGGAAAATGAAAAAAAATGAAGCTGCAAATGAAAAAAAATGAAAATTTGGACTCAAAGTTGCAGATTCTCACTCCGAACCAGGAAATCTTCAAAAACTCGAGGAAATTTTATTGTTTTTTCTTTTTTTTCATTTTTTTATCATTTTTTTTTCATTTTCCTTTGCCCGTGGCACCTGAAATCCAGGAAAGCCATGAAAAACAATGGAAAACAATGGAAAACCATCAAAAACAAAGGAAAATGGAAAAAAAAATGAAGTTGCAAATGAAAAAAAAAATGAAAATTTGGACTCAAAGTTGCAGATTCTCACTCCGAACCAGGAAATCTTCAAAAACTCGAGGAAATGTTCTTTTTTTTTCATTTTTTTCATTTTTTTTCATTTTTAATCATTGTTTTTTCATTTTCCTTGCCCGTGGCACCTGAAATCCAGGAAAGCCATGAAAAACAATGAAAAACAATTGGAAACCATCAAAAACAAAGGAAAATGAAAAAAAAATGAAGTTGCAAATGAAAAAAAAATGAAAATTTGGACTCAAAGTTGCAGATTCTCACTCCGAACCAGGAAATCTTCAAAAATTCGAGAAATTTTTTTCACTTTTTCATTTTTTTATTTTTTTTTCATTTTCCTTGCCCGTGGCACCTGAAATCCAGGAAAGCCATGAAAAACAATGAAAAACAATGAAAAACAATGGAAAACCATCAAAAACAAAGGAAAATGGAAAAAAAAAATGAAGTTGCAAATGAAAAAAAATGAAGTTTGATGGCAAAAGGTGATGAACAAAAATGAAAAAAAATGAAGATAAAATGAAAAAAACGATAATGAAAATGAAAATGAAAATGGAAATGAAAATGAAAATGAAAAAAAATGAAAAAATAATAATTTTTGATGGTCTCAGACTGTAGCAGTAAGAATCTTATAACAGGTAGGATTTTCACACTTGGAAGCCGAAGGTGGCTTGGCTACGAAGATGAGCAGGACTACTACGCCGAGGGTGCCGAAGAGGAGTGGGAATGGGATCCAGAGAGTGAGCTGTGGCTCAACACTGCCGCAATCAACAAAAATTCAGGAGTGAAATGTCGAAAGTGTGGCAAGACTGGACACATGCAGAAGGATTGCAGCACGAATATGGGTCGTGTGAAGTGCTTCAAGTGCGGACAGAGCGGGCATATTGGCGCGAATTGCCAAGCCAGCAGTCCGAAGTCTGCAAGTTCATCTCCGTCTTCGAGCACTGGGAAAGGTTCAGGTGCAGCCAAGGCCAAGCCTGCAGCGAAAGCTGGACGAGGAAAAGGTGGTCGCAAAGGAAAGATGCATGAAGTTTCAGCCGAAGGACCTCAAGAAGAAGAGCAAGAATCTGGAGAAGCGATTATGATGCCGCTCATTTCATCACAGGTTTCAAGTTCAAAGGGAACTTGGTGGTTGTTAGATTCTGGAGCTGCCACATCGGTGCTGTCGCAGAACTATGAGGGCATGTATCGTTGCCAGGCTCAGAAGGATTCGGCAGGAGCATTGGAAACCTACAGTAGCAACCGGACTTGGGACGCACAAAGAGAAAAAGGTATGAGTTGACATTCATGTTCAAGCTGCAGGGTCGCAAATCTGCTTGCACAACATGTGCGGGCAGCAGCGAAATTCTCCGATGGCTGACCCCATTTTTGGGTCCAAATATGGACCCCAAAATGGGGTCCAGAATTGGATCACATTTTCATTCCTTCTTTTAGGTCTTTGCTTGGGCCCCGTTTTGGGATCCAGATTTGGACCCAAAAGTGGGGTCAGCCATCGGAGAATTTTGCTGCTGCCCGCAGAGGTTTTGCAAGCAGATTTGCGACGCACTAGCATGAGCGTAAGTGTTAATACATGCTTTTTCTCTCTGTGCGTCCCACTTTGTTTCTTGTACAGTCGAGGTCCCTTTCTGGCCGCCATGTTTCTACTGGTTTTTTGGATCCTGTTTTGGGGGCCATGATGAAGCAGGTTTGTTGGCAGTCGAGGCGCTCCAAGGCTTACCGAGGCCTGCCCGAGGCACGCATGGCAGGAGCTACTGTGGAAGAAACCGCCTTTGAGGACGTCAACATGTGGCAGGCACCGGTTTCGCAGAAACCACCCCTTATGGGAACCTAGAATGTGGCAGGGCCAAGTCTGGGAGGCGAGACCTGATGGGGAGTCAACGCGTGGCAAGGCCAAGTTTGGAAAGAGGCATGGAAGCCGCAAGTGGGAAGAAGAGAACTCCTCAACACGAAGGCGTCACCGAGGGAAGGGGAGGAAACGGCAGAAAACCCCCTCCCCCCCATACAATGTGCCACACACCCCATTGGGCATCCGCAGGGCGGGTTGCTTTCTATTAATGTGCCACACACCCCATTGGGCATCCGCAGGGCGGGTTGCTTTCTATTAATGTGCCACACACCCCACGGGGCATCCGCAGGGCGGGTTGCTTTCTATTACTTTGTATTTCTCAAACGCCGGAAATGCATCCGCAGCCATTTTTTGGGGGTTTTTGGCATCCGCAGTGGTCCTTCGCAAGGGTTCTCCCGCATCCGCAGGGGCATCCGCAGGCATCGGCGCGTGCGTTGCCAGATATGTCATCAAAATGGCTGCTTTTCCGGACCTTGCCTTGCGACGTTGCTGCCTAGCGGCCTAGCAGAAATCGCAAGGGCTTGTAACCATTCATCCTGATTTAAATTTTCCTCCTCGCAATATCCTCTCGAAAATTATAAGCTTCGAAACATGGTGCGTTTTAGGGCCATCCTTTGTTTGGGGGTACCTATCCAGTGTCAACGTCTGCAATTTTATAGACGACCTTGGTGTTAGCGATTCTATAGAGATTTCATGGCTCCGCTACCATGTGAAAACACGAGCGCGGCGTGGCTCTTTTTCACAGCTCGGACTTGAGCCAAACCACACAGGTTGGACAGCTCAGTCACTCTTCTTCTTAGAAGAGTCGTGCAGAGTAAAACGCAGTGACACTCAAACGTTCTCAAACTTCTCAAACTACTTCAAAAGAGTTCTCAAGCTTTAAAAACGTTCTTCCAGCTTCTCCAAATAAAACGTCTTCAGCTCAAACTCACAAATACCCTACAAAACTCCTACCCAATACAGTCACAACATCAAGTTCCTAGGACATGGGTCAAACAACATCCAAAAACACCACAAACCACAAAAACAAACGAAAATCCATCTCCAAGCTCTTCCATGCACAAACTGGTTCCATTTGGTTCCAAATTGGTTCCTACCTGGTTCCTACCTGGTTCCTACCTGGTTCCTATAGGTTCCTATGGGTTCTCTAGTTACTTCGACCAAGGAAACGCAAGTGTCCCCGTGTCAAACCAACGCGGCCAGTCTCTCGAACCTTGACATGAGTTGATAGTGCAGTCATGAGGGTCTTGAGAGCTGATTCCGAAGTGGTGGCAACAAGCAAATCATCGACGTACGCCATGATGACGATGGGTGCCTGATCTTTGCCAACCATTCGACCAACATACAAACAAGGCTCCACAGTACCTGAAACTACTCCAATGCTCTTGACAATAGATGAAAAGAAAACGATCCATGCCTGAGAGGCAATTCTCAAACCGTTATGCCTTTCTCAGCCCATAGAAAAATTGGTTCTCCCAGGTGTTCAGGAAGGAATCGGCTTGCTCAGGACTTTGGGTTTTGTGCTTGGTCGTTTGTATCCATGGGTTGACATTATCCCTCAGAACGCTCAGGTGACTTGGTATGACGAAGCAGAGTCTGATGATGAAGACTCTATGAAAGTTTCATACTTGTTTCCACTGGTCGTGTTTATTGGCTCCGAGAGTTGATGGATCGCAAAGTTTTGCTTGTCGCATGTTCCAAGAACTTTAAACCCAGCGGATTTTTTACTCAGAAGTTTTTATTTTACAAGAACACGCTTCGATTTGTGAAAGTTAGGCGACCCGATGGCTCAGTTGGTATGGCGTTGGTCTTGCCAGCGCTGACAGACTGCCGGTGGTGGTTCGAATCCCTGCTGGTCCACTCGGGAGTCTCAAGTGCGACCCGCCAAAAGGCAACGGGCGCCGACCACAAAAAGCTTCGATTTGTGAAAGTTGATTTCAGTTTCATTTTCGAACATCCTTGGTTTTTGCTTGAAAGTTTGTGACAACATTTATTCAAAACCAATTTCATGTTTGTCAAACAGGAGCTGCGTTTTGTGCGGAGAATGTTTGATTTTGTTTGCTTTGAAGAAGTTTCCGGAGATCAGAGATTTTTTTCCGTCCAACGCCTTCATGGCTTCCGTCAGGTCGTTCAACATGTTTTATTGCATGTTGCAAATAGGAGTTAATTGGTAAATTAAGTCATGCGTAAGCCGTCTGCTGTAGATGGCATCAAAAGTTAACTGGTGTAGGACCGATACATAGTCCTGTTCCCTGTTCACGTCATTACCAAAACGCAAAACGGAACAAAACAAAACACCAAAAACAACCAAAAAACAAAAAACACACACAAAAAAACACAAAACCCAAAACACGCAAACCAAACAAAACAAACCAAACAACCAAAAAACACCACAGTGACGTGACAGGTGCCAGTTAATGGGTGACACGGATAAATGCAAGAGGTGATAACAAAGTATCATCTCATTCCATGCATGATGACAGCTTGTGTGTCATGATGATAATGGCCTCCAAAACACAACGAGGAAAAGAAACACGCCACGAACAAGGGCCAATTCAGCGGGTGCAAGAAGCAACAAAGCTCAATGCCGAAACTAGTTTCCGGAGATCAGAGAGCATTTCGTCATGTGAAAGCTGTGTTTGCTCAAGAAAGCTTGACAAATCCGGACAGTGCCTCTTGTTGTCGCGCTGATGGCAGAGGAAGACACACGGTGTCTCTGCCGCCTCCGCCACCACCTCGAGCGGGAGTCCAAAGATTGCCAGAGCAGACCAGGTGTTCCGCCGCAGACTTCTGCAACATCTGCAACATCTGCACCTGTGCAGCCACCACCAGCACCGAAGCTTCCAGCTAAATTTAGCCAGGACCCCCACTGATCTCGGGGATCCTGGCTGGGATCCCTGGTTTCCGCATGGATTTTTTTTTTCCGTCCAACGCCTTATGGCTTCCGCCAGGTCGTTCAACATGTTTCAAAGCATGTTGCATTTGGGATTAATTGATTAATTAAGTCACGCAAAGGCCGATGCTGTAGTGGCTGCAAAAGTAAACTGGTGGAGGACCGATACATAGTCCTATGTACTGTCACGTTCATCAGAAAACAAAAAACAAAGCACCAGGAAACAAAACAACAAAACACCAAAAACAAAAACCAACACACACAAAAAGCAAACACCAACACAAACCACCAAGCAGTGACGTGACAGTTACCAGTTTATGGGTGAAAAAGATCAATTGAGGCAAGAGGTGATAGCTTAGTATCATCTCGGCGCATGCAAGTGACAACTTGTGTGCCATGTTGACGCAGGCCCATAGAAATAAACAACAACAAGACCAACCTCAAAATCACAATGGGCCACTTCAGCGGGTGCAGGAAGCAACAAAGCTCAATGCGGAAACCAGGGATCCCCCCAGCCAGGATCCCCGAGATCACAAGAGCAGCCTTCACGGCATGACATTCACCCTGACACTTTGAAGCAAACACCGACAATGCCGGGTCGCAACGAAAGTGGTGAGAAAAACTACCGCAGTGAAACAGGAGAGTGAAACAAGATCTAATGTGAAAATGACAGCAAGACTACGGCACTCAGGGCACACTCAGAGTCCGCTCAGTAGTGCTTTTCCAATCATCATACTCGCGAGGGTTATCCATGTGCATTGCCACGAGCGCAGAAAGGCTCTGTGCCCTTTTCCTAGCATCAGCATCAAAATTGCGGTTGCGGTAAGCACCACTGTGCTAGTGCTCATGCAGGTAATCTTCATGGGATGGGAGATTGTGCTCGTCATCAGTGCGTGGTGATATCTGCGCATTGAGTTCTTCCGATGACGTGCTGGCTCCTCTAGCTGTATGATGAAGCTGTAGTATGGCTTTCTGCGCTTGGGTTGCTTCGTAACTGGCAGATATTGTACAACTATCCAATATACAGCCAATCTGGCGGAGTTGGCGTATGGCCGCCTCAAGGTCATTGACCCTCTGGGATGGGATGTTTTGTATGCCTTGAAGCTTCTGGCGTGCCTTCTCTAGAAGTTTGGTGGCATCATCGACTTCGCTGGTAGTGACCTGGCAGAGGGTCAGTTGGGTAATAGACTTTGCAAGGCGATGGACAGCAGCATCTTTGATAGGAGTCGGTCGTTCCATCCCAAAAGGCTAAGCTGTTTACAGGTTGTTCGGTAGACGTAGGGCCTCTGGGCATTCAGTTAACACTCACCGTGTTGCAACCTTGGTCGAGGAAAGGCATGGGAGGTGTGGTGAAAGTCATTTGGCCGGTCGAAAGATTGGTTGAACGAAGGTCAAACGGCGACGGGCACCATGGCTAGATGTACTTTGACATCGCACTACACTACTATACAACAATTAAGGTAAAACAACACGAACAAACAAACAAAAAACTGTTAAAAAGGTTAGTATAACCGCCCCCCACCGCCTCCCGTCCCATACTGGCCCCGGCATGCTTACAACAAAGGTAGCCACTCTGGGTAGTGGTCAACCATGGGTACCCCATGGTGACAAAGCATCTCAACCCAGGTCGTGTCACAGGCTGAATGCATGTATGGGAAACGTAGGTACCCTACGTTGGCTCGAGTAGCTTACTGAAACTGCACGTGTGAGGTGGTGCGAGGTTTTTCACTGCTACAGGTGCTACTGGCTGCGGTATTGGCGGGGGGTGGATCACCACTCTCCGCTGGTTTCATCATTTGGGCGATGAGTGGGTGGTTTTGTTTTTCGCGCAGGATCCGTGTCATTTCGCGAGTGAATGCGGCAGGGTCATCAACTAGTGCTTTCGCTTCCGCTAGTGGCCTGTCAAGGACAATGGCAATGAGCATTTCGCCACCATCTTTATGGATTATGGTTGGTCGGCCGGCTTGCACCTCTGCGAGGATTGCCACTGCCTTGTTTTCACACAAAGTGCGTTCCCATTCCTCCAGGGCTCTTTGCGCTAGGGTGTCAGTTTGTGGTGGGGCCTTGAGAGCAGCTGTTGTCCCTAACGCTCTTAGGAAGGGGCTATCAGGTGGCGTGGGGGATGAGAGATGCTGAATGGCCGCTACTGCACGCAAGACGTCATTTGTTTGGATTTCATATGACGTGGACGTTTTCTTGCTTATGGTAGGCTCGGAATCAGCCCATAGTTGCTCCAGTGTGTATCCTGGTTTCGGCTCCATGTACCGTCGATTCCATACTGCATGGTGGGACCATTGAGTGTAAAAATCTTAATGAACCCTCAACTCAGCTCAGCGAGTTCCAAATCCTTTTCGCGCCGTTAACAAACAGGTCACACAAGGCACAAAACCAAGTGTCTTAAATTCTCTTGTTACTCGAGCCACTCTCTGGTTGAGCAACACAAAGTCACACGGACTTCTCAAAAACAAAAGACTGCTGTACCAACTGCGGATTCCAGATCAAAAGTTGTTTCAGATAACATCCTACGCAACAATCAACGATTCCGACCTAACGTGTAGCTAGTTAGTACCATAAGTGGTTGATTTAACCAATCCAAACAAAGAATCAACCACTCATAGTACTTTAGCGTCACAGGCGATGTTGTTAGCTAACAACATCGACAAAATTGGTTGCACCAAAACTTGCCGTTTCCATATCATCCAATGATGATATTCACAGAAATCTTTACAGCATGATTTGACGAACAACTTCGTGATGTCAAATCATTTCCAAACGGTCCAAAAATGTTTGAAATACTTCTCAACTGTTCCGAACGTTTCCGAAAATGTTCAAACGTTTCCAAAACCGTTCCAAACAAACTGTGATCAAATCGGCTAAATCCCTAAAGCTCGAAAAACACTCTCGTCTCATTGAAAACGCAAATTTCAGCAAATACAGAGGTCAAAACGCAATGTCACCGAAATCGCATCCAATGAAATACCGTCCATTCTAGAACATTCTCAGCTCATCAAAAGTGCAGAATCTCAATGAATACCGAAGTCAAATGCAGTATCATAGAAGCATCATCCAATGAACTATTGTACCAAATAGAGGTGCACAACGGTCTAATCCCAGCGTACATTGTGAAGAAGCACGACGGTCCAATACCATATATTCACACCCCCTTTCGGCGTGCTGCTTCCAAACCCAAAACGACACATCCCACTCGAAAAGTCTTCAGTGTCTAACAGAAAGGAAGTCTCCTGTATCAAAGGCTGTTGGCCGGAGCCACAATGATCCCATTCTCTTCCAGCTGGAATGCAATAACCCAAAGCGACACCATGTGTCTAACAGAAATTGCAACCTAAGCCAGATACCTTTGCTTCGATACATAAACCTCTCAAAATCAGGTCTCGTTGGAGACATTCAGAATCTCAAAGCTCATGCATCGATGACCGAAGTCACGTTGAGATCACGGCTTGATCACTCTCTTCCATGAACCAGATGCCTCTCTCTCAGGATCAAACTCCATACTTGGAGGTGCGGCCCTGCTTATAACTAGTTGTTATACTTGTCATGGTTATCGTTCCAGTTACTGTATCACTTATAGTTGGACTTACTAAGTCAGTCATGCTAGACTTATGGTTTGACTTAGGTAAGTGCGACAACCTAGTTGTCGTCTACTTGTAAGTATTTACGGTTGGACTTGTGCTACTTATTAAGTCAGACGTGTTCGACTTATAAGTAGGACATGTTCGACTTATAAGTAGGACATGTTCGACTTATAAGTAGGACATGTTCGACTTATAAGTAGGACATGTTCGACTTATAAGTAGGACATGTTCGACTTATAAGTAGGACATGTTCGACTTATAAGTAGGACATGTTCGACTTATAAGTCGGATTTCGACTTATGTTTGACTTATAAGTCGAACCAGCAGGTTCCCCAAACGCGCCAAAAGTGTTTCGATCATGTTGTTTTTTAAAAAAATTCTTTGTGAAACCGAGCCCTCGCTATACATTCCTGTGCTCCTTTTTCGACAACTTCCGAAGATATGCTGCACTCACGGAAACAGAGAGACTTCGGCAACCCCACGTTTCGCGCCCGTGAGTGCTTTCACCTGTGATTTCACACGCTTCGGAAGCGTTATACTTTTCCCACATACTTGGTATAGATGGTTGCAGCTGACATGTGTTTTTTAAAAACATGCTGATGTGTTTGACATGATGGTTGCAGTCCAAAAACTAATATGTGGCACATGAAAAACCAGAGGAAAGTTTGTGTGACTGGCCGGACTATCGGAATTGATGGAACTCTTTCACATCAGGCTCAAAAGAAGCATATCACGTGGCAGAACCCCAGCGCAGAAGTTCATGTTTTCTGCATCACTCAGGATTCAGCTAGAGCTCCACCGATCACATGGGCCTCCATGCAGAGGCCAAAGAACATATATGACAATAACAGAGATTGGAAAATGGCGAGACAGGGAAGTTGGTCATGGTTTCTATCTTTGTTTTCTCACTCTGATTGAACGATCCAAAGCCAGCAAAGTATATTGAAGCAACCGCGTGTCTTGTTTCTATGTATACTATACACGGAATGGTTGAAGTGATACACCTTTTTGCCGCGAGCATGGATCCAACGGCTTTGTACGGCAGCCAGTTCGCTGCCACGCAATTTGAACCAATTATGTTCTGCTCTACATGGCAGAAAAGCAAATGTCAAATATTTCACACGGCATGAGGGATCACCAGCGCCGAATTGTCAGGCAAAGGCTGGTATATTACGCTCCCTTTGATGCGCCTTGTCTCTACCCATCTCAACACGCTGTCCCCACATCGGAACTGATGTTTCGACAAGGATTCCCAAACTGAGATGATCGACACTAAATGTCCCGAACTTTCACAATGATACATCACTTGGCCATGAGCTGTCTGACCAGTATCCGTTGCGAAAGTCACCACATCATCCCGTTTGATCATGTTCCCGCAAACAGAGGCACCCAATGCAGTCATGACTGGCGCAGAGCCAGGAAAGTCATCCTGAAAAGATTGGTTGATTTCTGCAGGTGCATCCTGAACAGCTCCTGCCAAAAACACTGCATCATGCTCCAATGGCTCTTCATGTTCTGCTAGTCTTTGGCAGTAAGACAAGGTGACCTGTTCCAAGAGCTGCTTGGACCAATCAGGACTTACGGTGTGCCGATTGTTGGCATAAAGTTTGATGCCCTTGTGCTTTCTCTCCAACACAAAGCAGTTTAGGAGATAACCTGTCTCGCGCATGGATTGAGCGACATGCAGCATGTAGTGGTGTTTTGGCAGAACGGATTCTTCTCCATGCGCCAGCTTGAAAGCTTTCAGGTGATCGACAACATACTTGTGCAAAGTGTCAGAGGAGATCGGGCCACGCATGGATGAATGACATAATTCAAGAAGGTTCAACGCCAGAACCAAAGATCTAACAGTCAGACGAACTGATGCATCCTCGCTTCTATCAAGATTCAAAGTTCTCAAGAAATGCCGGATAGGGCCATAGAGACTCAAACATTCGCTGGCACTGCAACTGAACTCAGCATTCTTGCGAAAGCAATCCTTTCCAGTGTTTCCAGAGCTCTGGATGTAGTCTGGCCACACCAGTTTTGCCCTGCAGAGTTGAACACATGCAAAATATTTCTTGCGTTTAACATACATACATGCATACACACATATATATATATGTGTGTGTGTCTATGTATATATATATATGTATGTGTGTGCGTGCGTCTAGGGAGACAACTATTTACAGATAAAGAAAAAGGAATCGAAAACAATATCGTTATTCTGATCACAGGCAAAGGCTCAGCCAATTCCGCAGAGCAACTGGAGTGAACCCATGCCCGGCCAGGCGATGCAAGGAGAGGTTGATCTCAAGGACCACCACTCCTTGCACCACCAGGCAATGCATCCAGTCGTACTGGAGGCACTGCAGTGGCCGGACATGGGTCCGTACAGGATCGAACAGAAGGCCCTGTGGAGAATAGGAGATGCCGAGGGATTGCTCCAGCTCTGCGAACTTCATTTTGCCCAAATGGGCGCTCTGGGCCCTGCATCAACATGGCGCAGCCAAACAACGACAAATTCTATTTCATCCAAAAGCATGCTTATAAGCAAACAAACACGAAAGACTTTGCGATGTCCCCGAATGGTTTCGTCACCCTGCCTTAGGTGATCGCACGCCTTGAACAGTGTGGCATAAGTGTGCTGCTGAAATTTGCTCACATCATGTTCAGCAAGGCTGATGAGGCGATCAGAATTTCTCCAGAGGTCATCCCGGTGCAGCACCTGGTCACTTACTTGTTTATCTATAGACCGCAACCATGAGACGGATTTAGTTTTAAGACTCATGATATCACCCACCTGTCCACCAAACACCAAAGCGAAAACACGTCAACATCATTGCAGTCAACAAACTACATTGCGGCACCGTATGCAGGGCTTGCTCCCAGATGCTCCCTTGTTCTGGAACATCTGCTTGAGAGCGTCAGCGTCCGAGATGACTATTCTCAGCTTAGCTGTCAACATCCTCGGCATGTCCTTCAAAAGGAATCCTGCTGAGAAGCTGGGAACGTCGAGCAGGAAGAGCTTCGCCATGTTCCGCATCACTTGGGATAAGCCGTCCTTAACCTGGGACGCGTCATGAACACCATGCAACAACCTGAAGAAGGACATGTCCTTCCTTTTGTGGTCTCAACAACAAGATCCCCGCGAGCTTGCAAAGAGCCCAGCAGGTTTTGAAAGTAAATGGACCAACTCTGTATCACCGGCATGACCCACGACATTTGAAAAGAACACACACACTTGTGGCTGTGCCTCCTTCAGCTCATCAGTTCGCAAACATGTGAAGGTGAACCAGGCCAAATCATTTTGAAGGTGTTGGCGAAACTCGGCAAACGTCCAATACACAGACCACCTCGGTGCATGAGCTTGCAAAGCATAGCATACAAGCAAAATTTGTTTAAAAAAAAAGAGCTTGACATGAGTTTGTGACCCAAACCGGGAAAATAGAAACATGTGCAAATATCTTGGCCAGTCAACGTCTTGCGGTGGTTTAATGGACGAAGTGCATTGCCTGGTGTCACTTCATCCGCGTACCAAACAAGGTTCCATTCTCCAGGAAACTGCTGCATCGTTGATGCCATCAGCCCCGCAAACCATGCAGATGTTTGGATGAGGTGATCAAGGAGGCAGATTGGATGCACAAACCACGCCTCCATATTCGATCCATCAAGCATGGACAGGGTCATGCTTTGCATCAAAGGGCCGAAAAAGGTTGACACCCTCACATCTTTCTCTCGTTTCCTCTTCACTGCCCAGCGGCTGGACCCTGCTTCGAGCACTGTGGGGTCTTCTTTGATGTTCTTCAGAACATTGGCCAAGGCCGCGTTGCTAACATATGATCCGCCTCCCAAATTGGAAAGGCTAACAGATGAAGATGAAGCTGCCATGTTGAGGCCGCCTCGCTTTTTGCACGTTTCTTGCACCTCTTGGTCCTCAAAAATTGCAGAAACGTGCGCATCAAGGTGCGTCTTGCTAAATTCATAATCCATATATACAATTATATACATATGTATGCACATGAGCTCTCACATAAACCAACAGCATCCATGTCATACTCGCCCTGCTGGCATGGAACTATGTTGAAATGCTGGAGAGTCAACTTGGCTATAGCTAGTTCGCTGCTTGTTTGGCATCCTTGAGGTGGCAAACAAACCGGCAAAACAAACCGGCAAAACAAATCTCAATATACTGCATGGCACCCATGCATGCACCCAATAAGTGCCTTTTGCAGCATATAGCAGGTTCATAGAAGCTCCACAAGCCTGAACAAGTTGTGCTTTCAATCACACCTGAAAAAACGATAAATGACTATACTGACTATACACAGTACAGCTTCACAAGGAATCAGCTGAATTCTGAAGACCACACGCTCGATTGAAAGCAAGCTCAGCTATATGGCTCCATGGAAAATAACATGAATTCTACCTGGTAATCTCTTTGAAATATTGTCACGCTTGCGGGACTGGGACAATGCATGGTCTTCCAATGAATCCTTTTCTCAAGCGCGATGAGGTCTGCGTTGATGTTTCCCACAAGCCGGCACTTGGCATGGCTCTCCAAACTTAAAACAACACCACGCCCGTGAACGTCGGGCAGCTCCAAAGCATTCACAGTCTCACGCCACTGGAAATGCGTTGCGACTGTATGACATGGAGCAGCACTGAGATCAGGTACGGCTTCCTTGCAACCCGCGCATTCCCACAGAATGCATGCAAAGAACAAACACCCTTCGGGTGAATCCATACACACCTCTGATCTCACTTTGACCGCAGCTCAGTCGACGTTCTCAGCCGCCAGCTTTTTGGCATGTTCTTCGATGAGCTTGCAGCAGGTTGCCCATGCGGCTGACTCATCATTCTTGTAGCTGACAGCCTTGTCCTGTCTATCACCAGCCTGCAAGAAGACCCTGAACTTCTTACAGCCGCCTCGGGGAGAAGAAGAGGGTACCAGTCACAACTATTGAAAACGACTTAATAGTGGAGTAAAACATGTCAAAGCAAAGTTCCAAGGCAAACCGTTCGAAGAAACAGTGCAAGTTGCTATTGCGGTGGACTTTTCCTTGAAGGTAGTGAGTCGTCGGATCACCATCCTTCATGATGGGCGGTCTCTCCGGGCCAGTGAAGACCCGCGGCACTTGCCGCGTCTTCTTGGCGGCGTTTGCCTTGACGGGCTTTTCGGTCTCTGCCTTGGCGGCGCTTGCCTCGTCTTCTTGGCAGGAATCTTCTTCCTTCTCTGTCTCTTTGCTGGCTGATGCTTTCGCTTTGGCCTTGGCCTTTGCCAAAGTTGAGTCTGCCTTCTTCTTTGATGCGGCCTTTGCTTTGGCTTCTGCCTTGGCCTTTGGTTCTGCCTTAGCCTTTGATGCGGCCTTTGCTTTGGCTTGTGTCTTGGCCTTTGGTTCTGCCTTAGCCTTTGAGCCAGCCTTTGCTTTGGCAGAAGGCTTGGGCTTGCCATTGGACTCATCACCTTGTTCTTGGGCAGCTTCGGTCTTCTCCTCAAGACGTTTCCTCTTTCTGTCCTCTTTGGCCTTGGCAAAGAGTTTCGCATCTTGTTCGGGCTCGTATTCCTCATCACTCATCCCTGGCTCATCAGGCTGCTTGGACTTAGCTGGAACCATCATAGTCATCGGTGATGGTGCAGGTGCAGCTTGCAATGGCTGCTGCTCCTGTGAATCGTTCGCCTCACTTACTTCAGACCGTGGCGATCTGGAGGGCTCACGCCCTGGCCGCTTGCCCGGAAAGATTTGCAAGTTTGCGAGACCAGCACCATGGCCCTTGGAGCTTCGGGGAGCATTAGCTTGCTCAAGCAAAGGCGCAAGGAGATCAAAAAGAGGTTTCAAGGGCGCCAGAGCAGACTTCTCCGCACCCGGGAGGGCAAGGGCCAAAGAGGTAGCCGCACTCGCTCCCTCTTTCCTTAGCACGGCCATCTGCCAACACGAAAAAGGAACTGCAATACAATGAGCTGTAAACAACATCCTTCGACATGCAACCCACGTGTTGTCATGAGGTAAAAAACGGATCATGCAAAAGCTTCAGAACCTGAAGCTCAGCCCAACTGTAAAATGAATTGCGGTACACCAAACCTTGTCGAGAAACTTGGGGCCTCGCAAGTGGCCACTGAACAGAGTTGATCTGTCCTTTCCCTTTGTGACCAGCTCCGCGCACGGAGAATCTTGATAAGGCTCCGGAACTTTAATGTCCTCCAATGTCACAAATTTCTGCTGAAAGAGGCTGTCGTCCAACTTCACATGGCGTCGTCGCCGACGGACGTAACTCTTCAGCTGCTTGAGATTCTCGGTGAAGTTGTCGACACAGAGTCCCAAGCTTTGCGCCGAGCGCATGATCTCTCCATAACACAGCTCTGAGGCCCACATCATCCCGATTTTCACCTTGGAAACAACATCATGATATAAAGATATACATCAGCATGTATAGTCCAGGTAAATGATGACTCTACATCAGCCATGTGTGTGGGAAGAACCTCTATAAGTTTAATATGCTGACTAGTCACGAGCCTTGCTGCAATTTGCTCCAACTTCCCCACCAGTGAAGTTTCTGGAGCACGTAGAACCAAAACATCCTCCTGACTCCAAAAGGGAGTAAAGTCAGGACAGACTTGGTTTGGCCTAGACTTCTTGCCACATGAGGCGACATCCTTGGAACACTCGCCCAAAGCCATGCCGAGACCAGCTTTCGGCTCATCCGTCCACGGCCCAGTCTCAATCAGCCCTGACAAGGCATTGATGCCTTCCCAGCCCATACGATGGCTGCCGACCCTCTTCAATACTGACTGATACTGCGTTTCCCTGAGCTGCTCAAATTGCTCCTTAGACAGCAGGCGCTCCTGGTTAGTCAAGAAGGTCTGCAGCTGCCGCACATCTTCCTTCATACGTTCATCCATGGCTGGGTTCGGGATTGTCCCAGCAGGTTTGAGCGAGCTCACCTGATGTACAAGACTGCAGCTCAATGACACCTTTCAGATCACTTAAACTTGGAGCGAATGAGCGCATTCATCCAGTTGCTGTCCAATACCGAAAGAACGTTTGGAATGGCAATAGGTTTTGGAAAAAAAGTCACACATACACTGCATGCGAGCAACGGCCCAACATGCATTCCAAAACGGATGAACTTCATGACCCATGACAACGAACGGCCCAACCTGCGTGAGCCCCTGCTGCATTGCAGGCAAGTGGATTGCAGAAGCATGCTGATTGGCCGCTCGCATGCAGCCTGCATTCCCTGCATCACGTCATGTTTGGTTGGTGAAAACCATCCATCATGATACAAACCATCACTAGAAGGTCGCTTGCTGGTATGCCGAGCTTATTCCAGTATGGAAAAAGGTGTGTTTGACACGTGCATGCATGTCGAAACCAGATACTGTCTATTCTGCCACTCTGCCACTGACATGGGATGTTTATCATATATATATATACATGTGAATATTTTATGTAGATAAATTTTCTACATGTAGATTTTATTGAAACATGATGGAGTTCCATGATATGAACGAGAACACTGTTCATAACAAATGACATTGGCGCACATTTGAATGGCGCTGACTGATCTAGAAGAGATGCCATTGCACGCGAGCGGTGCCCGCCCAGCATGCTGGTGATCAATACATGACGCCTCCAATAGACGAGCTGCCGCAGGTCACACCTGACATGTTGCGGTGGTGTGACATGAGCGGAGCTACAAACATAAAAGCACTTTGTGAAACATTTCCATGTGCAGTGATATGGATTTTCCGGCCAAGTCATGTCCCACAACCGAACAGAACCATACTGGAATGTTAACAAAGCTATGTCACACACTTTGTGAACCTCATGCCAGCAAAACAACGACATGTTTGGCCTGCTCCATTCATGGGCGATGAGTCCTGGCTTGCAGCAGGCAGTGGATTGCCAAAGCCACAACAAAGGGTGGAATATACATATATATATATATATTGATTTATTTATCTATTTATTTCTTTTCTTTTTTTACTTATCTATTTACATTGATATTAACACATACGTTTTACAACCCTGCCCGTGTTGTGCAACCACATCTTAAATTTAAAACATACCAAAACTACAAACAGATTCAAACGCAAACGTCGCCATGTCGATCCTCGTCACAAGAGTTGCGCTCCCGCATTCACTTATTTCAATTTATTTAAAAAAAATGAATTCACGCAACTGCAAAAACGGTGTGCAAACAACGGCCTCACAGGATGTATTAATATTCCTTTTTGATCTTGTTGACTTATTGGCGTCGGGGGTGAACGTCGACGGAGGCACAAGTTTGCAGTGCCAAAAGTTTCACTTCCACTCAAGTCACGTGGAATCATTGAGTTTCACATGTTTGCCAAAATGGCATCACAAAAATTGTTTCCAACGCATTCTTCGAGTTGGCTCGTTCTTTTCCCCAAAGGGTGGGTTATTGGGTGGGTGAACGAAAATCACCTTTGGATCAGCTGAGTTTCTTGCAGCCAAAATGTTACCGCATTCCAAAGAGTCCAAAACAAACGTTCAACCCAAAGATCGCTTTAAACGTATTTGTTTGAAAGAGTTGTCTTTCCAAACAATTGACATCATCAAATCAAAGAGTGAAATATGCACCGTAAGTCTCCCATTAAAAGTTTCAAAAATTTAACACTTGTTTCAAGCCAAGTTTTGTCAAGAAACTTCACAGGCTTATATTCCAACACTCAAACGCGGCCCAGGCATCTGACATCAATTCTGACAAAGATCACCCAACCACACAAACAGACATCAGTGCCAAGCCTCAGCCACGCATGCAGTGCACAACACGCGTGCGTTACGCAAGCTTCACCAGGGCAGCAAAAACAGCGGGATCTGCAAGCAGAACCCTTACGTTTTACAACCCTGCCCGTGTTGTGCAACCACATCTTAAATTTAAAACATACCAAAACTACAAACAGATTCAAACGCAAACGTCGCCATGTCGATCCTCGTCACAAGAGTTGCGCTCCCGCATTCACTTATTTCAATTTATTAAAAAAAATTGAATTCACGCAACTGCAAAAACGGTGTGCAAACAACGGCCTCACAGGATGTATTAATATTCCTTTTTGATCTTGTTGACTTATTGGCGTCGGGGGTGAACGTCGACGGAGGCACAAGTTTGCAGTGCCAAAAGTTTCACTTCCACTCAAGTCACGTGGAATCATTGAGTTTCACATGTTTGCCAAAATGGCATCACAAAAATTGTTTCCAACGCATTCTTCGAGTTGGCTCGTTCTTTTCCCCCGTGCTTCAGCCAACTCAATCAACTTCGGCCTCAAAGCGCACCACTTCCGCTAGTTGAGAATCAAAGCGACTTTGCATTAAGAAAGTTAAAAGTCCTGCCGGCAGCTCAATTGATCCGCAATCCCTGGCATCCATAAGCTTGCAGAGTTCACCAGCCTTCTGTCTGGATGGAAGGTCTGCAGGATTAGACGGAGATGGAACCCTCTCCATCCAAGCGGCAAAAGGAGTCTCAGTGTCAATTATGGAAATCGCACACAAAAGAAAAAACATGGCTGTCGATGGACTGCTGCGTTTGATGAGGCCAAGTCTGCACGCCTCATTATCGATGAAACAGATCCCACAGCGGGACGCCCAACTTTTCCTGCAGGCCCACCTGACACAGAGATAAGCATACATTTCCACTTCACAAATTATTTGATCCCCAACAGTCTTCAACCAAAATTCAAGCAATGGGGTCGGTACCCAACCATGGTACACTTCTCGAACCCCAGTCGCCGGATCCAGTACCAGCGCCCCCCAAGCTCCTTCCCGCGCTTCAAATGCACCATCGGTGTATACCACAATGGAAGGCAAGTCACGGTCCATGGCAATCAATCTTGGCTTCGATGCATCAATCAAAAATTCTATCATGTCACACATTTCATGGGTGGCCGCAGTGGAAAGGTTCGCACCCATCGACCACTTCGACAGGGCATGAGTTGCTGGCTTCAACGTGTGTCCCAGCACAAACCCACCACAAAAGTTGAGAATGCCTGCTAATGAAGCTGCAACTGAACGCGCACCGCTCTCAAGTTTCCGAAGTTCAGTCGTCAGCGCTTTGACCCGTTCGCGTCTGCCAGGTTTGTTTTGTACGGTCAGCTTACCTTCCCACAACTCTCCAAGATTGTACTGTATTCCCAATGCCTGCATCTCGACAGAAAAGTCAGTGGCCTTTTTGCCTTGCACTGCATGTTTCCACCCAAGTATATTGAAGAAAGTATCCAGCACCCTGGCCGTTAGGGCTGCCAAGGGCTCGACCTCAAAGCAAGGAAAATCGTCGTAAAATACACTTGTAAGTATATGAAGACCGTGCACCAGCAAATGCCAAATTGCTCTGGAAACCTTGTTGAATGCAAAAACTGAAGCACTAGCCACAAAAGGAAGCGATTGTGTTGTGTAAAGACACCAGTCTCCGGCCTCCGCTTGGTAGCCAAGCACTCCGTGCTTCAAAGATTCGGTAGCCACAGCAACTTGCTTGTAGGCCTTTGAAAGGTCCACGCAGCGTCCCAAGAGCTTCGGCTTCGGCCCCAGAGACGCATGCCATTGCCCTCTCAAGACAGTACCGTCGGACATAGGTACCAGTACTTCAAAGCCATTGCCCACAACCCACATGAAAAATCGCAGGAATCCAATCACAAAGTCAGTGTCGTGAAGAGCAAGGTAGGAGGAGGAAGAGAAGGCACCATTCACCCCGCTGTCCCTGTAGTTGTCAATAATTCGGATCTTACGCTCTTCACCTTGATACAAAGCAAATCTTTTTGACAGACTCCATTGCTCGGAGCCCACCAGGTCTGCAATTTCTTCCTGGGCAAAAGGCCCAGACAAAAAGCCAGCCTCCACTTCTGCACGGCTCTCCGTTTCCAAATCGGCTGCTTGCGTGCGTTCATCATCTCACATACCTTTGCTCAACATTGCTTTTCTGCGCCATACCGCTTGATGGTCCAGTTGTTGGGGAGTCAGCATGGCCGGCTTATACTTTTTGGAGTAAAGTGGGGACTCCGGTTCAGCACCTGTCAGCGGGACGCCCTGTTCCATGATATTGCAAACCTCCATATCTGGGAATTGTGTTTCCTCCAGGAGCTTTCTAAACAAGCACAAAGGTTTACCTTGCGTCACCCGGTCCACATGTGTCGGCATAGTCTTGCGGAGTTCAATCTCTCTACCGGCCAGTGCTTTCTTCGTGTTCAGCATGTGTGTCAAGTAGTCAGTGCGTTTCTGCGCCAAAGCGTGCAACCCTTCAGTGCACAAAAGAAAAATATTGTATCGCAGCCCATCTGGCACCAGTGAAAATTGGGACGCAGGGTGTTGCAATCGCATGGCAAGCTTGACATGTTCTTCAGGAGAAAAGTAAAAACCAATCTTGTAAAGGCTTTCATTCATTTTTGTTTCCTCATCAATCTCGACACCTTTGTCATCTGCACCTTTGTCAGTGTCCCCCGTACGCCAAGGTGTTTGCAAAACCTTGCAAGGAGGAGCAGTAGGAGCCTCCGGAAGCCACTCAATGGCAGCGTATTCTGGGATGAGAGAAGGTTGCAGACGGTGCTGGGTTCCAGCTTGTTGGAGGATATGCAACCGAAATTGTTTCCACGTATTTTGCAAAAAGTTGTGTGGCAATTGTTGTACTACACAACTCACCATGCGCTGCACCAATACTTTGGGGTATACAGCTTCGTCTGCAGTATCAAATTTCCAAGTTCCATGAGTTTTGCGGACGCCCCAACTGGCATGGGAGTGAGAATTGTCGCATCTGATTCCCAAGAGATCAAAAACCTTGGGTGAAGCTTTGAGTTTGGTGGCCTTTGGAAAAACACCACCGTGCATGCAAGCGTCGAACGTGATGTCCGACAAAGAAAAATACCATTGCTGATATGCTAAATCGTCGCGCTGTTTGACCAATGCTGCCAACAATGCCCAAAGCCATGATCGCTCAGGGTTTTCGACTGAAAGAAAAATATTCAGCAAAAAGCATGAATAAAGCAAAATTTCAGCCGTCATGTAAACCTGATTTGCAGCATGAACCCGCTTCGACTCAGATTCAGACAAATTTGGAAGCCCAAACAAATGATCAGGGCCTCGAAGTGGGCGCGGGTTTGGCGCCCCTGCTGCACGGAGAGCCTGACTGACAGGCCGTTCCCTTGCCCTAGAGCATGTGCCACAGGGAAGCCCCATATGGCACCATGTAGGCCGCACGGTTTCAAAAAGGTGTGGCAAAAGTTGCCTGGAGTCAGGATGTGCTAAGTCTATGACCAAAATGGCTGCTGCAGCACGAAACCTGTTGTGTGAATGATCTATTGGAAAAATTTGAAACCCTTTCTTTTGAGCTTCTGCTGACAAAACCGCGCTTCCAGCGCAAATTTCCACCATCACGGCAACGCTAGGACCTGAAGGTGCATCCGGAAGGTGCGAAGGTCAGTGGCTGCACTCGATATAGGGTCTCTTTTGGTTGCACCCCTTATAATAGCACATATGCAAGCCCATGTTGCATGACGAGCTCTTCTGGCGCCTACATGTGCCATTGTTAAAGTGCAAACAGATGAACTTGCCAGCTTCGGTCTTGGAGACACAATTAGGTGGCAGTGAATTCAGTAGGTCCTTTACTGTCTTGCCACCCGGCTCTGTTGTTCGTCTCTGCTTGGTCTTTGGGAAAGGCTTAGGTCCTGTTGCATCAGCTATGGGCCTCTTTAGCCCTGGGGTGTTCTGCTTCGGTTCTGCAGGCTGAGGTTTGGAAGGCTGGGCATGCGTTTGTCCTGGTAAAGGAGTCATGAAGCACAAGACTTGTGGCGATTCACGCAACTTGCCAATCAGCTTATCCAAGGGAGGCTCAGCACCAGCCGAAACTTTCAAATTGCCACGGCTGTCTTGAGACATCAGGGACCACAGCTCCCGATCCGCATTGAGCACCTGTTGCATCGTCACGTACTTGTGTCCACTTGGTGGCAGCCTCATAGTTGCATTCATCATCTGGTTGTGCCACTCCTCTAAGCGGTTGAAAGAACATAGTCCAGCCTGGTCGCATGCCAATGCCTTTCGTGTGAGGGCCTGTCTAAGTTTCAGTTCTCCTGAGGTGTCGCAAGACAGGTCAGCAGCTCGTTTGGTGACCTTCAGGTTGCCTTGGGAATCAAAACTGACCTGCTGCTCGGTCTTTTGGTTTTGTATTTCGTCATGCCGCGACAAACATTTCTCAGGAGGAAGGTATTGCAGGACACCATCTTCGATCATGGCATGAGCCTTGTCTGTCAAGGCATGGGCCGGTTCCAAAAATTGGTCAAACACCAAACCCGGGTAGTCCTTTTTCTGCTTCTCAATGCGGACCATCCTTTCAGCCAAAGGTAAAGCCTTTGGAGTGTCCAGTGGGGTCTTCTTGACTCGCTCTTCCAGTTCAGTCATGGCAATCGTGTAAGATTCAAACCAAAGCTGTCGAAAGGAGATCATGTCGACTGAATTCACTTCACTTCCCAAAAGATCTTCGATGGCCTTCTTGAGCTTCGTGTCATCTCCAGAAGAAGGATTTACCGCACAAACATATGCCAACTTGCTGAAGCTGTTAAGGCCAGCTGCAATCAAAGCCTCAATTGTGTCATCAGCTATCCCAATCTCCAGAGCTCTAGCTTTGAAGCTAGCTTTGGATTCCATTGGTCACCGCGTGCGCACCGGTCAAGGTGAAATATAACGCAAAATGCAGTTCATGGAAACAGTACTGATGACTTCACAGGAACAGGTTAAAGCCTGAAACTATCCCTGAAATATGTCAAGTGCTAAACCTATTCACCAGTCAAGTCAAAACTTGCTGCAGAAAAATCACCAACCCAGATGAGGGTTGCAATGCATGATTGCCACAGTCTTGATTCAAGCGTCTCACCTTGGATAAATTCCTCCAAGCCATAAAAAGGGGCTGACGCGTCCATTCATTCCCATGGACTTCCCAACGCTTTATTGGAATTCAAAATCACGGCAACCAAAACACCAATCATTCATCAGTGTAATCAAATGGCCACCTGCACCTTCACCACCTTCGTGAGATATGTACAAAATCGGAAAATCAGACAGATCCAGCAAGGTTCAAAACGCTCACGTCACATGATCACGACGCAACACGGAAGCTCATGAAAATAATCGTTTCAAAATTACCAAAATTGAGAATAACATGTCGCATGCAAACATGGTCCAATTCAATTTCACACGAGCCCTGTTTTTCTTTTGTGACAGAAAGGTTTATTCATAAACCGCTCACAGCTCTGCATTGTTCGCAGAACTCCATCTGGCCAGGGTCGCCAAAAGAATCCTCCATTGGAATCATATTGCAAGTGATCCTCCTGCCACAAGCCAGTTTCTCAACATCTGAAATCATGTGAACGATCCCTGACAGTCGGTGCTTGACACAGCACGCAGGGGCGATCGGAGGAAATGGGTTGCGGTCATGTGCAACTCTCTCACCAGGCAAAGCAATGGGCGTTTCACCAACTGCTGCTGCATCATCCACATCCGAACCAGCCATGTCAGCTGCAAAATGCAGCTCTTCTGCAGCCAGGCGATTTTCGGTCTCGACTTCGATGTGAGATTTCTCAGCAATCGTCCGGGAGTCAAATGAGGCTCCAGTTGCCTGCGCAATACGTTCGGCTCTTGGCAAGTCAGGGTCGAACAAACCCTTTTTGATCGCTTCCACCACCAAGCGCAGTTTGATGATCGCAGCTACGAGGGCGTCCCTGGCGTAAGTGACTGCCATCTTGCCTTCTTCAGTCTCATGATGCCCCAACCATAATCTTTCTTGGAGGGTCATATTGCCAGCTTTTGACACCCACGAAAGACATGTTGACTTCAATGAGTGGGAGCTGTAAGCATTGGCGCTAACAGCATCCATTCCCAGCATCACCAAGACATCTTTGACCCAGTAGCTGCCTTCGGCAGTAGTCATTCGGCGGTCCAACCAAACGTCTGCAAACTGAGAGTCAGCACTCATCAAGTGGCCCATGGTGTCAGCACCAGAAGCCTTCCGCGCTGCTCTCCAAGCCATGGCCCAACTGTTTTCGTCCAAGCCACACCCCAATGCAATCAGCGGCAACAAAATAGCCCGCCTCTCACCAGTGGCTGTCTTGTAACTGCTGAGCCCAATTTCGACTAGGGTCAAGTCCGAGGATGCAGCAACCTGGAACTGAAGCTCCCGAGGGTCTCCCTTGGCTGCGTCTCCGAATCTAGAGCAACTGTATATGCAAAATAGCATAAATCCCACAATTGTTCGGACCCTGTTGTCAGAGCTGGTTTGTAGGAAGCGTTCCATCCGGTACACATAGTCTGCAGGAATAGGTGGTGCTTGGGTCAGCTTGCGTTTGGAAGAGAACATCATATTCACCACGCCTCTGACTCGCCCTGACACCAAAGCTCCTTGATCTCCAGCGTCCACACCAAATGTGAACCTGAAAAATGACCAGGCCTGCAACAATGTGGCACCTGAAGTAGCTCCTGCCCCAGTCTCTTTCATGTGACAGAGATACCTGTAAAAGTCAGACTCACTAGGCTGCAATGGTCGTTTGTGGCAATCCGAAACCAAAAACTGAGCAAATTTGTTGTAATCAGAAATGCGCTTCACGACTGTTCCCACTGCCTTGCTTGACACACTGTCTCGCAGCGATCTCTGTAAATCATCTTCAGCAATCAAAGATCCAGCTTTGTCCAACAGCGCACGTCCTAACTGAGAGTCAGCTGGATGATACAGAAGAATGTTGCGCAGCTTCCTCAAGGCCCTGCCAGTAGAGCATCATCTGTCTGGGCAAACCTCGCAGCTAAAAGCCTCTTGCTGGCAAAAGGCCTGTCACTTGCCCATTGGTTGAGCTGGTCCTCCACCATCTGAGCCACAGGGTGGAAAGCAGGTTTGTCAAACCTCCCCAGCAAAGGCAGTTTGAAGAGATCCACAGGCTTTGCATGGTTCCAAAACTGTTTGTGTGGCACTTCATCCCAAGGCATCTTAAATGACTCCTTGCGTTGTAATCTCAAAACTGCATCGCCAATCTGAGACTCCAATCTGTTGCAAGCGTCAAATTTCATGTTGCACTCATCGGCAATTGTGTCAACTGCAGCAGAAAAAGCAAGCTGGGCTCCATGCGGTGTAGCTACACTGATACTTGTCAAACCAGCGCCACCTGCAGAATCAGACTTCCTGCGTTTGGAATGTTCCTGCATGGCACCGGGCTCACCCAAGAATCTAGGAATGCCTGCAAAATTGTTGTCACCGTCTTGCAGTTGAAAGCTACTTGAATCACCTGTTAACTCATTGTTCACTTCATTCAATGGTAATAGGTCCCAACCAGCTTCCGTTCTTTCCCCCGCATCTTGAAGCGGAGAGGTAGGAGACGCCCCATCACTTAGGCTAGCAGGAGCCATAGAATCCATACTGCACCACAAAGAAAACCACTGCTAAAAATCAAGCAGCAAAAATGTGAATACCAACCTGTTGAAGATGAAATCACAAGAGGCTTGATAGCAATGTGTCCACGTGAAGTGACACTGAGTCTACGACGCATGCTCCAGTGCAATGGGACTGGACTGGGAACTGCCTGAATCAGTAGAGTCACCTGGATCCGATCTGGGTCCAAACTGCACTGCAACCCTTGGAGTGGTAACTTGCCTGGCACCAATGCAGCGAAGAAATGAAACCACGCTAGTACAGCACCACTGATACCACTGGGAAGTGTCCAAAAATTCCAGGATACAAGTTCTGATTGCAGCACAATAAAATCGAAAGACAGAGAGTTCCAGGCCAGTCTGCAACGGCAAGCGACGGGTCAAGGTCAGCGCAGGATATCCCCTATGGAAAAAGGTCTGGGAAAACATGCACTGAACGAAAATCACCTTTGGATCAGCTGAGTTTCTTGCAGCCAAAATGTTACCGCATTCCAAAGAGTCCAAAACAAACGTTCAACCCAAAGATCGCTTTAAACGTATTTGTTTGAAAGAGTTGTCTTTCCAAACAATTGACATCATCAAATCAAAGAGTGAAATATGCACCGTAAGTCTCCCATTAAAAGTTTCAAAAATTTAACACTTGTTTCAAGCCAAGTTTTGTCAAGAAACTTCACAGGCTTATATTCCAACACTCAAACGCGGCCCAGGCATCTGACATCAATTCTGACAAAGATCACCCAACCACACAAACAGACATCAGTGCCAAGCCTCAGCCACGCATGCAGTGCACAACACGCGTGCGTTACGCAAGCTTCACCAGGGCAGCAAAAACAGCGGGATCTGCAAGCAGAACCCTTACAAACAACCACCGTTTTGATTGCAGCTTTTAGGGATAAAATTCACATGCAACTATCATGAACCCATGCAAAAGCAAGTTGGGCATCGTCTCGCTTGCAGTGCTGGGGGTATATGCTGTGTAGATGTAGATGGACATGCAAACAAATCCGAAACCTTAGGCTTGAAAGCCACTGTCTTTTCAGAGCGCCGCATGCGGGAGCGCGGGGAATGTTGTCTCTCGGATGTCATCCAAATTAGGTGAAAACTGAAGTTTATCCAAATATACAATATGCAATGCTTTTGTAAATATCTTTTGGGTTCTTTTGAATGCAATAAAAGCATCACTAGTAGGGCCCCTTATAAAACTACATTAACTCCGCTTTCACCCAGTGAGCATGCATTCTTCTGATGCAGCTATAAATCACCAATTTGCACGGCCGACAATCAGCTGGTGTTCAAACAGTATTTCAAAGAAACTTGATTGATTTCAAGAAAAATACCGATAGATTGCGGCTGTCCGCACATGCACGTGCAAACGCATGCCGTTCCGAGCTGGTCGCACGAACACAAACTATGATCTGTTGAATGCACCACAACCTGACAAGTTTGCCAGAAACTATGTAAACATATTTAAACTACAGTGAACCTCAAACCTCACTTGCGACCTATGCCAGAACACAAGCAAAAAAATGGATGTGTGAAACTGGACAGGCATGCATGAATTGGCGGGTGAGACAGTACGCCGATATGCGGGCTCTGCGATCGGCCTGCATTTTTGTGGCACAACCATTTTCTGCAATTTTCGGTATTTTTTCATACGTGTTGAATGGCACATGACAAGGTTCATTTGAAACATGCCCATTTGAGCATTTACAAAGGAATTGGCCGCCGAATATAGTTGTGCACCTCACACATCCATCAACGGACCCCAGCTTCTGGCTGGAACTGGGACTATCGCTTGTCTAAAATCTAAGCTGACTTGTCTTGAACGGCAGCAGCACCAAATCATATTTCCTTGGTGGCTCAATGCCCTTTTCACATGGGGAATTACCGGCCTTCCTTAGTTTGTGCTGCCGCCTTCAAGGCCCTTCAGCGTCTCCGGACTACTTCACGGAGAGTGGCCGCTATGTTGGAGCAAGTGCCCAACACAGCTCTCCTTTCTTCTGGGCTCATGGTGGTCGATGCTGCCGCCTCGGATGCACATGGATGCAAAAGCACATGGATGCACGGGTGCAAAAACGCATGTCTCAGCCTTGGCAGCATATGGATGCAAAAACACATGTCTCAGCCTTGGATGCAAATGGATGCAAAGCCCATGTCTAAAATGCGCAGACCACACGCTGCTGCCAGGTAGCTTCATTGCCGGTCTCTCTCAGAATGCCGCATTGCTCCTTAGATCACCATGGACTGTGCACGTGCCATGAAGCAAAAAAAAATCGAACCGCAGGAATCTTATGCAAGCATGTGCAAATATGTCAATCTATCTATGTATCTATCTGTGTGTGACAGGTGGACAGATATTAACTTGTGTCTATCATATATATATGTGTGTATATATATATATACACAAAGTACTTTTTTTTAATGTTTGTATTTATTTATTTGTTTATCTATTTATGTACTCCTGACTGACACACCTGTTTTTTTAAATATAACCATATACTGCCACCCTGATCTTCATATAAACAAAGACAAGGTTCTCTGGCCCGAACCATGGCACCTCCTCTTGTCCTGCTGCGCATTCTGGTGGAAGAGCTGGCACGGTATTCAGCCAGCTGCCACTGCTCCAGGCGCTTTCCATCCACTGATACTGTGCCATCGTTCCAGTGCACCTCCTGGCGAATTGATCGACAGAGAATTGATCGATTCGACCTTATATTGCATGATGAATCTGTGCTGGATCAGTATATTGTACTATGTGATGCATGGTGCTGCTGTCATCCCCCTGCTAATGAGCTCCTTCTCGTTGTTGTACCACACCACCATATGCTCGGTTTCATGCACTACGGGCGGCGGCGGTGGTGGTGGTGGCGGTGGTGGGAACGCATTCTGCACCGCCACCACATCATTCTCAGCCTGCGGGCAGCATCAGTGCAAAACAGAGAACATGAATCACTAAGGCAAGTAGTAACGATACACACAAGTATGTATATATATATACATACTTGTATGTAAGCATTGAAACATATATATATACATACGTATATACACATAGATGCATATACGTATATATACATACATACATGCATACATACATGCATGCGTACATAAACACATACATACAGACATACATACATACATACACGCATGCATACATACATACATACATGCATGCATGCATGCATGCACACATATGTATACATATGTTTGTGCGCACAATTTTACTTGTATGTAAATGTATGCATGTTATATGTATATATATATATATATTTATTTATACACGTAGGTATCTATTATATATATATTTACACATAGGTACTTATTATGTTTATATATATATATGTGTGTGCATCTGTATGTATGTCAATATATTGGAGTCTTTCCAAACTGGAATATTTCAATGTGTGCACCCACAGAACCATTTCGCAGTAAATCAACAGTCCTTTCTCCACGGCGGGGGCCCTTGTGGTTCCGGTGGCCGGCTCGACGTTGGGGGCCGCTGTGGTTCTGCTGGCCGGGTGGGCATCCTCTTCACCTCCGGTTTCTTGTTCACCTTCACCTGCACCTTCTTCATTGACGCTTTTGGTTTCAGGTGCGCCTTTGGATTCCCTACCAAAGGCTGCGTCGGTTCTGGATACCAGTCCTGCAGCCATGGAAGCAAGAAAAGGTACTGCCGACAATCATTTGGTGCTCAATGAGAAAATAAAACAACCTCATGAGCTCGATCTTCCACATATCACACATGAGTCTCCTCCCCACTGCTGACTTCTTGATTGTCAGCTGGTGTCTGGTCATCTGGGGCCGCCTAGGCGCATGTTGAAAGAATGCACACGCAGTGATGATGTGCACCATGGATGAAAGAATGTGTTGAAAGAGATGTGTCATGTCTCCAACGGATGTGCAGGTATCATGCACCAAGGCACACAAACACCAGCTTCATTGTCCTTGTGGTCAACTGGGGCTTTCCGGCTAGCAGTTGCCTGAGTGATGGTTGGGCACGATGCCAATGGTAAAACAGAAATCATCACAAAAGCATTCATTGATATGTAGACATGAGACAGGGGCACATGAGGAACCAAATGATCAAGAAATTGCCACAAATGATGATGTCCAGAAGTCACGTCGAGCAACCTTGGAGGTACTTGCCTTTGAGTTTCTGTCCTTACATGCAGTTGCACCACAAGAAATCCATGCAGCAACACGCACTGGTGCGCACACGTTGACATTTATATCCAAGGGTCTCCAGGTGCAGGTGATTTCGGTTTCCACTTCCCCCATGACTCATCATCCTGCTGCTGCGGCGCTTCACCTTCAGAAACGGCCGGCGTAAGCGTTGTTACCATGGCGGTCGCTTGCTTTTTTGAATTCGATGTATTTGTTTGTGGGATATGTAAACTCTAGAAGTGGAACAATTGAAGTTTTACTCTAAGAAGTGGAACAATGGAAAAATATACGTCTGGGGCGACCAAAAAAGGTCAATGCAATGTGAGTGTGTGTGAGCGCCTGCTCTGTACATGGGTGCCATGAGCATTGACTGGCTTTGAGCCATCCGTCTACAGAAACGCGCACACGTGTAGCCTTCCATGCGCACTCAACATGAAGCAGCCAATGCTGGGTGGTTTTATAAAATCCCATACTTTCAACTGAATGCACATGCCCCATCAAAGCATCAGCCGTCAAGCCATTCCCCATCCCAACCCTCTCCTGTCAACCCACTTGAAGATCGACCAACGCACGCTGTTTGTTTCTGTCCTGGATTCCAAGGAAAATGAGAATAAAACTGTGGATGTCAACGCCATATCAGCAAGACTTTTGGGGAGATGGTTGAACTCCCTCATGCACCCACTTATGATGCCTTCTTGACTTCTCATGAACATGCCCCATCAAAGCGTCAGCCGTCAAGCCATGCCCCATGCCAACCCTCTCCTGTCAATCCACTTGCAAGTCGACCAACACAGGCTGTTTGTTTCTGACCTTGGTCCGGAGATGCAATCCAAGGAAAATGAGAATAAAACTGTGTCTGTCTATGCCAATTTGTGCCAGCAAGACTTTTGGAGAGATGGTTGAACATATGTGTGAGCAAGCTGAAGCAAAAGTGAATCAAAGTTCATGTGCTGTTTTGACACTGGCTTCATGTGGCCGCCCATGCAAGATCTCTTGTAGAAACCCACATATGCGTCAGCAAACTTTGTATGATCGTTGAACCTACAAGTTTTCACATGCCTTCAAATTGCCCAGCACATCCCCTATGATCATTGGGCCGCCCGGCACTCCAATGTTTCGGAGCAACTTTGCAGAGAAGGTGTATCTCAGAACAATGGGCAACTGAGTGGGCATGGAGCAGTTCCAAGGACAAATCGCGCTTCTCATCCCAACTAAAATTGACCACCAAGGACGGCCGAGAATGACAAAGTCTTGAATTCAACCAATATGGCAATTTGTGGAAACACAAGTGTAATTTCAAAAAATTGTTCTTCCACAAATTTTCAAATTGAAAATCTGTTCTTCCACAAGTTTTAAAATATGGATATTAAAAAAAAATGTGCTTCCACAACTTTCTGAATTGAAAAATTGTGGAAGCACAACTTTTCAAATCGAAAACTTGTGGAAGCACAAAATCTCAATAGATAACCTAAAATCTCCTAGCGTCACATCACCCCAGATACTATGATACAGGGGGGAATGCTGCCCTTTTTTTTTTGCATTTTGACAGTTTAACGTCATTTTTTGAATTTTTTAGTTCTCAAGGCAACCACAAATCTCTTAAAAAGACAGGCTGTAGCTATACTTTTCAATTTTTTTGGACCCCAAAAATATTTGAAATTGATGTGAAATGACGTTTTTTTTGGAGTTGTGATGGTCGCAAACTCAGGATTCTGAGGCTCCTGTTGATCAACGCATAGGTCCTGACAACGGTGCAGGTGCTGGAAATACCGCACTCGACATTGACATGTGTGACGAGTTTTTGTATTCAAAAAACTGCTACAATTTAAATCATGTAATGATAATATGGATAAACTAGAACCATGACAAATCCTCAGAAACCAATAAACTATTCGAGACTCATGACTGGGTCTTGTAATTGTCCCGTTGGTTTGCCACTGCCAAAGGTCCAAAAAAAACACCTTTCCTTTATTTTGCGGGTTCGAGGTAAGAACGCCAAGCATTGTCCTAAAAATCACTACCCCGCCTGCAGAAAGAGCTTCCTATGCTGAGCCTGGGCTTGCGTGGCACTGGGGTGGAACGTTTACATCGCAATGCATGCGAGCTGATGTAGCCCAACATGCGTTGGACATGCTTGTGGAAAGCCATGATCCCTGGAACGCCGTCACTGAACATCGTTGTGCAGTTGTGGACTAAATGGCGCCAACAGTTTCGCATGCACGAAAGATTCAAAAATGTATATGTGGTGCAACGATTCGAACTGGGTCCTTTAGGATCCACGCACTGGCTTCAAGGGGAAGGACGGGCCTTCATGGGCATCTGTTCAGAAATGCTGCTTTGGCAAATCACATGGACTCACAAGCTAGCACAAAGAATGCATACCAATAAATGCAGACACTTTCGAAAGCACGCTGGGCATTTGCTCGCGTGTGCATGGATTCTGTATGAACTCAATTTTCCAGAGGTCTGCAAACACCACTGCCAGATATGATTCATCCATCTGAAACTCACGAAAGCTCTCGATGCAATGCTACAGCAGCTCCTTTGCCGGTCAGCGAGTGTCGTCATTGCTTGCTTCTGCTTCTGCTCCATTCGCCTCCTGGCTCTTCCTTCTCTTCAGCCTCCGTCTCTTCCTGGGTGATCTTGGTGCATCTTGCCCATCATCTTTGCTAGTGCCCTTTTCCCTTTTCTCTTCTCTCTCAGAGCACTCTAAGGCAGCAAAGATGTACCTCAGGTTGGTCTCGGTGAGCTCGATGTGTAGGTCTTTCGACTTCACGGACCACATCATTCTGCATCTGATTGATGCGAACTGCGTGCCGTCGGAGGCGGTGAATGGTGGCAGGCTTACCTCCAGGTCCTTTGCCACGAGGAACTTGTCGTCTTCTCGCGCCTGCCTGAACCTGGGCACCGGCTCACCTTCCTTGACGGCCGCCAACATGTGAGCCCGAAGCAGGGCAGTGCAGGCATCATGTCCTCAGTATGTATACACGTGCCCAGGCATGTCTACAAACTATCGCAAACCAAAACAGAGCCCTACATGTGGCACCTGAATGTCTTTTACAACCCAACAGGTTCTCAACGTGTTTTGGGCTGAGTTGCTCCTCTGGCGCATTTCTGCCCACCAGACCACATTCAGGTCGTGGGATGCACGGGCACTGTGCCTATTCTGGGCCTTGCCAGTCACCAGCAAACACAGGGCCGCATCTGACTTGGAGACCGTGACGAAGGTCCTGCCATGATGCTCTTGGACCTCCGGAAACCACCGGCGCTTGTCAATCGAGATCTTGTGCACAGTCACGATGCTAATGGCGCAAGAGCCCCAATCATCTCGATCGCCATCCTCCTCACCATTGCCATCACCATCGCCAGCAGCTGCCATTGCAAATACAGAGCGGACAGTTTTCAACAAGGGTTGGGCCTTTGTATCGGTTGGTCAAATCTTGCATAGGCAAATACCCCTTGCAGAGTTGCGCCGACTACATCAACAACATCACCTCTTGCAATGCTTTCAACTATCGATCTATCCAGTGATGAAACACATGTGCGATCTATCCAGTGATGAAACATTGGCATGTGAGGTACATACGTAACACCTGCATGCCTTCAACTGCGTTTGCGAGTGGTGAAACCCAGCAAACACCATGGAACTACTTCTCAAAGATCTCTCGAGGAATTAGTCATAGTCATCTTTAACAGCACTACTTCTCAAAGATCTCTCGAGGAATTACTCACCTCTAACAACACTACTTCTCAAAGATCTCTCGAGGAATCACTCATCTCTAACAACACTACTTCTCAAAGATCTCTCGAGGAATTACTCATCTCTAACAAAACAACTACTTCTCAAAGAACTCTCGAGGAATTACTCATCTCTATAACTACTTCTCAAAGATCTCTCGAGGACTTACTCGTCTCTATAACAACACTACTTCTCAAAGATCTCTCGAGGAATTACTCATCTCTAACAAAACAACTACTTCTCAAAGAACTCTCGAGGAATTACTCATCTCTATAACTACTTCTCAAAGATCTCTCGAGGACTTACTCGTCTCTATAACAACACTACTTCTCAAAGATCTCTCGAGGAATTACGCATCTCTAACAACACTCTACTTCTCAAAGATCTCTCGAGGAATTACGCGTCTCTAACAACACTACTTCTCAAAGATGTCTCGAGGAATTACGCGTCTCTATATAACAACACTACTTCTCAAAGATGTCTCGAGGAATTACTCATCTCTATAGCAACACTATACTTCTCAAAGATCTCGAGGAATTACTCATCTCTAACAACACTACTTCTCAAAGATCTCTCAACGAATTACTTGTCTCCAAAAACACTACTTCTCAAAGATCTCTCTCGAGGAATTACTCATCTCTATAACAACACTACTTCTCAAAGATCTCCCGAGGAATTACTCATTTCTAACTGCACTATAGTTTTCAAAGATCTCTCGAGGAATTAGTTATCTTGAACAACAGGACTTCTCAAAGATCTTTCTCGAGGATGACTCATCTCTAACAACACTACTTCTCAAAGATTTCTCGAGGAATTACTCAACTCTATAGCAACACTACTTCTCAAAGACTTCTCGAGGAATTTTCTCATCTTTAACAACACTACTTCTCAAAGATCTCTCGAGGAATTACTCGTCTCTCTCAACACTACTTCTCAAAGATCTCTCTCGAGGAATTGCTTGTCTCCAACAACACTACTTCTCAAAGATCTCCCTCGAGGAATTACTCATCTCTAACAAAACAGTACTTCTCAAAGATTTCTCGAGGAATTATACTCATCTCCAACAAAACAACTACTTCTCAAAAATGTCGCGAGGAATTACTCAGTTACTCATCTCTAACAACACTAGTAATGAGGGATTTCAGGTATTTCTTCTGGCGGTCGTCCATTGGTGGAGCTTGGATATATGCGAGTATCGTTTCAGTCAGTGGTCACATGCGCGCATGTGTCCATGATATTTGCATGCCTTTGCAACTTCTTGCACTTCTTGAAAAACAAATTTGATACTTGTTTGTGACCTTCAAGTTGGGATGCCTCTGAATGGTGTCTGCAAACTTCATTCCGCCTTGAATTAAGGGCAGGATCACGCATTCAAGGTGCCACTCGTGAGGTGAGGATTTGGTGAGAGAGCCCTGAATGGAAAAAAAAACGTTAGCATCTAAAAACTCAACAGTGACACCAAGTTCAAAGTGCAGACTTGAAATTTTCAATGCTTCAAAAACCGTCCAATCTCCGCGCAGTGCATGTGCATGCAGTGCGTCACATCTATTTTCGGTCGGCCGGCTTAGTGCTTCAAAAACCATCGAATCTCCGCACAGCGCGTGCAGGGCACAGTGCGCTGCGTCAAAGCTACGTAGTTCCGGTGGTCTGGCTCACTGCCTTGAAAACCGTCCAATCTCCGAGCAGTGCACTGGCACAGTGCATGGTGCGTCACATTTAGTCTCGGTGCTCCGGTTCAAACACCACACCCGCCACCATCAGCGTGGGTGTGCCTTCAACTAAGCGGAAGCACTCCCGGTCGGGATGCACCAAGCGGCACACGACCCCTGTCCCACGCCACATGAAGTTCGTGGCGATGCGCCACCCATCCTGCAAATTATGTACGTATATCAGCGAAGGAAGTTTAGAAGTCAAACTTCCGACAATATTGACAGATGAAAAGCAGAGGTGGGAAGTGTCAGAGAAGAGAAGAGAAGAGAAGAGAAGAAGAAAGAAGATCGGAAGGTCGAAAAGCAATCTTGCCAAAGCGGCGGGTGCAAAGCCATCTGGGCAAATGAGAGATTATCAGCTGCACGCCGGTGCGGTGCGAAGCACATTTCCAAGTCAAAATGTACAAGGCACCTCAGCTTAAGGGTTCTTTTAGGAATTGAGATGTTGGAAAAGTGTATGCCGTTGTGGCGCGAAGTAAGTTTCGAGGTCAGAGTGCTAAAACACCAAATGTTTGAACCAGTTTTGGTAGTTGGGATGTTGAAAAAGTGCGCGCAATTGTGGCGCGAAGCACATGTTGAAGTCAAAATGTACAAAACACACCATGCTTGGAGCACTTGTGGAAATTGGGAGCACTACTACAAAAACTACTAGTACTACTCCCACTCCTACTCCTACTACTACCACCACCACCACGACTACCACTACTACTACTCCTCCTCCTCCTGCTACTCCTGCTACTCCTGCTACTCCTGCTACTCCTGCTACTCCTGCGCTACTCCTGCTACTCCTGCTACTCCTACTCTTATTCCTACTCCCACTCCTACTCCTACTACTACTACTACCACCACCACCAGCACGACTACAACTACGACTACGACTACTACTACTGGTTCTACTACTACAACAACAACTACAACAACAACAACTACACTACAACTACTACTACTACTACTACTGCTACTACTGCTACTACTACTACTACTACTACTACTACTTCTACTACTTCTACTTCTGCAACTACAATTAGTACTGCACTACATTGCACTACGCTACACGAGAATTACACTGCAGCACGCTACAACTACAAATGCAAAAAGAATCACGACGACACTGCATAACAGTACACTACACTTCACTGGTTTCATTTCATTACAACTACAACCGCAACTGCCACTGCAACTACGACTACCACTACATTGCACAACACTACACTACACTAATTATACACTACACTACGCTATATACAGCGACAACTACACTACTTTACGCTAAGCTACACCACACAACAATACACAACAGTATGTAGAGCACATCACCACATGACACTACTTTACACTAAACTACACTACACGGCACGACACTACACTCCTTACCCCACAGCACAACTACAACTGCAACTGGGACTACGCGGCACTAATTACACTACATTACCATTACAACTCGACTACACTACAGCACAGCTACAACTACAACTGCGCTACACCACTTTACATCCAGCAGTTGTGGTTGAGGTGACCACCGCAACCATTGCAACCACTCCAAAAAACACAATTCCAAACCCCTTTCGGTCCATCAGTGGATTGGCTCTGCCATCCTTGATTCACAACAGCCAACCTCTCTTATACGTTTCCTATTTTTGAAACTTCCGCCACGGCCTCGTGCGGTACTACCGGTATATATCTATATCATTCAAGATCCATCCAGCTCCACATACTTTTTTTTTATCATGTATTTACAGCCATCAGTGATGAACACAAATTTTCACTGCTACAATCTCACCTGGCCTCGGTCATGTACTTTGTGTTCAAAATCCGGCAACTCTCCACGGCATCTAAGTTCATGTTCTCCTCCTGCCATTTGATGGCCTTGCTTCTGACGCTCTCCCCCATGATCTCCATTGCGGACCTTCGAAGAGGGGTTGAGCAGTTTTCATCATGTGTTTACATCATGAGTCTGGATCTCTGTGTGTGTGTGCCGGCATGTTGCCAGGCAATGCAAAAAAGAATCTGGCGATCGAAACCAGCCAGTGAAAAAAGTTGCACAAAACTGGCAATTTGGCCATCAGCCACTCTAATCCTGAATCTACTTCATAGCTAAAAATCTCCATGCTCGAAACTCCATCAAGAAACTTAAGAGTGAAGCTGTAGTGCAGGCCGCGAAGGTCACAAAAGGTACCCCTATCACGCGTCACCGTCCGCAGGTACACCTCCTGCAGATCGGGGTGCATGTCCAAAGCCTTGCCAACGGAATTCCACGAGGGATCAGCAGGGTGTACGTCCTGCATGGCATCTACCACCTGTCGAAGCACATTGACCGTTGCCATGCTTTTTGTTTGGCCAGCTAAAATCTGGGGCCAGCGAAAATGTTGGGCCAGTTTAAAATGCTGCGTGATCAAGCTGACTGAAAACTGGTCTGTGATTTTCCCAGGGCTTTGAAAATGTTCGATGCTGAGAAATATCAAGTTTGATCTGTAGAAATGCTACATTATTGTACCACCGGACAATATCAGCCAGCCTAACCCAGGATGTCTCTGACGCAGCCAGTTCACGATGCAAGCTCCTCCTGCCCGCGGTAATCATAGAACCTAATACAATGTATAAGCCCATTATAATTATACAGAAACAGTTTTAGATAGATCACTGTATCGGCGCTTTGCGGGGTGGGGTCAGTAGTAGGGTGAAGGTAATAACTCATCTGAGGATCGCCAGTTGAACATGGGGCGCTGAAAAACATCACCTCCTTATAGTTTTTTCCAATTAGATTCGATGCATCAAGCATAACGCACCGGCAATCCCACAGTCCCATGAGTTGCATGCGGCTCTAGCGTGGACATTGCCTGGTTAATAGACCCTTTTGCAACTCTGCGGTGGGTTCACTCTTGGACACCAAATTCGGTTGCTTGTTTTAACCCATGTGCATATGTAAATTTGAAAACAAATAAATACATGTATGTGTATATATATATATACATATATATAGACAAATACATATACATATATATACATATACATATATATATATATTTATTTATTTATTTAAAGGTAAGCATATATATATATATTATTTACACGTATACAGGTAAATGTAAATTTATATGTAGAATTAATAAATAAAAATATGAAGGATTATGATATATGTACACATAACACACATATATATATATATATGTATAAATAAGTATAATATAGGTACAGTTCCACACACACAAATTCCTCACATATTGTATAGTGTAGGTTCTTGGCCAACCTCAAATGGCACTATCGAAATCCAGTTGATCTTTGATGGGGGGATATATCGATGATAAAGTGCTTACCCTGCTGCATCTGTACTACCTTCAAGGTGAGTTGTCATGCCACCAAAGCCCTTGCCATGTTCAGGAAGGACTTTTGGTGGACTTGAACCTGAATCACTTGAGACCTGAACCGGAAAGAAAGACAGAAACCAAAAGGGAAAGACAGAAAGAAAGAAAGAAAGGAAAGAAAGAAAGAGATATCGATAGGTAGAGAAAACAGATAGATAGAAAAAAAGATGGGATAAGGCAAGGTAAGACTGCAAAGGTAAGTTTAGAATAAAATATCAGATCTATCTATTATCCAGAAAAGGACAGGATAGGATAGATTGGATAGATGAAAACTAGATAGGTTGGATAGCTTAGATAGATTACAGACTGGATAGATCTGATCAATTAGACAGGCATAAGACAGATAGGATGAATTAGATTGGTTAGAGCGATTCGATAGGTTATAGGTAGATTAGAAAGCTTAGATAGAGTAGATTAGATGGAAAGGATAGATCAGGTGGACAGGAAAGATTAGATAGGTTAGGGTAGGTTAGCCAGATAAGAAGATAAGAAAAGACAAGGTAGGATAAGGTAGATTAGATACAGAAGAAATAAACGAAAAGGATAAATAGGTAGATATATAGATATATAGATTGGTAAACGCAAAGAAAGATCGATAGATAGATAGATGAGATAGATTAGATCGATCGATCGATCGATAAGCAAATAGATAGTTTGGCATTGAAAAAGTACCCTAAGATTTGGTGTACTTCTACACCCAAAAAAGACCATTAAAATTCACACCCAAAATTGACCTTATTTGAGGACAAAGGTTCATCAGGCAAATAGATGGATAGATAAATGGATAGATCGATAGGTGGATAGGCAGACAGATAGATAGATAGATAGATAGGTAGGTAGATAGATAGATAGATAGATGAGATAGATGAGATAGATGAGATAGATGAGATAGGTAGAGAGATAGATATAGAATGATAGATAGCAGAAATAGATAGATAAATTTACGGAAATAGACAGATAGATTGATAGATAGGGGAGATAAGTAGATAGAAAGAAAGATAGATACATAGATTAGATGGGTGGGCAATAGATAGACAGACAGACAGACAGACAGATAGATAGATAGATAGAAAGCTAGATAGATAAATAGACAGATCAACATGATAGACAGATAGACGGATAGACAGGTAGACAGATAGACAAATAGATAGATGGATAGATAGATCGATCGATCGATCGTTCTTGTGGATTAGACAAAACGAAAGCAATTAGGTTACAGAAAGAAGAAATTAGATTGGATGAAAATGTTACAAATGATTTGATTCATGATTTTGGAACTCTACCTTTCCCATGCTGGGAATTTCTCGCGCGACCTGGTGCTGGGTATATGTCTCGCACCTGTTTTAATTAAAAAGGCTAACGAATGAACCAACAAAAACCCTTGCGTCCATTGCGCATGTCATTCTATCAATGCGACGTGCAAAACTTGCGAGCCAATACGCCCAGCGAGTTAAAGAACTTTCCAGTTCCATGCGTGACCAGCTGCAGCAAACCTCCCAAACTCCGTGCCTGCATGTGCTGCAAAAAGGTCCTGATGCGTTGGGGTGGATCATGGGAAAAATACAGCAGCATCATTCCAGGTGGACCACGTCCATGTGGGATGAAACAGTTTGTGGGTTTACATGCCCCAGTAATGGTTCAAACATCAAAACCTTCCAAATATGTAAAAGAAATAAATGTGAAAAGCGTTCCAGACAGGCGCTAGGGCAAGATGCTTGCAATGCTTGGAAACATCTGAAACGATTCACAAGTGCTGTTATGTATACAACATAAAAACAGCCTGCAACTGATGGGTCCACAACTGCTATAAAATCACTGAGCACCCGGCAATGCCACGCCCAAACGATGCATGGACAGGACACCATTCGGTAAACAGATTTGTCACAGAAACCTGTAATGCTTGCGAGCATACAGCCCAGCAAGCTGCAATAAAGAATATATGCGTTTGGTTGAACATTTTGCCACTCTTCAAACGCACCTCTTCTGAAAGTTGAACTTCCAACTCTTCAACCCTGCAGGATGTGGAGCAACAAAACCATCGACAACCAAGCAAAAGTTGATGGAGATATGTTGGCTTGGGTGCATGTTGGATGGGATGTACTGTGCGTCCACACTTGTTTCATTTTCGAATTACCAATGCACCTTTTGTATTTCAATGCACGTTTAAAAAACTCGCACCGCGCACTCCAACTCATACCCTTATTACTGAAATCCCTGAAGCCATGTTGTAGTTGCTTTTCAAGTAACTGTAGAAAAAGTCTTGCGGTGAGCTCCAGGTCATGCCATCGCGACTTTTGTTCTGTCTCTGCATGTTGTTTAGCCAACATGTTTTTTGCAAATTACTACTGTACAGCTTGCAAGGACACTTGCGATTCGTGCGATGCTTTTCGACATACTCTTCCAAGTAAGCCCCCAAGATATGTGCTTCGCTGTTCGCCTCGGAACAGCAACGACGCACGATGGCTAAGACAATTCTTTTGTGGTAATGGACATGTTCTTAAGAAAACAGAAAATCATGGCACTGGCAAGACAGCAAGTGGCTCCTTTCAACAAGTACTCTGCATGCCGCTTGAGCCTTGCTGTTGGTGTTCTCTGCAACATCATCTTCTGCACTTGGTATGGGTGTGGGGCAGTGACCTCCTGCTCCTTCTTTTTCATGGGAACATGCTTTGGCGGTGGCATGAAGGTTTTCGCCATGGCCTTGGAAGAATGCAAGTGGTTTGATCACCAGCTCAGGTCGTTCTTTTGGGCCACAAAGCGCGATTGAGCAATGTGAAAGCCCGCGTGCCGTGAAAACTCGCTTCCCCAGCTGCATTTAAATCACATCTGCTACGGAACCAGACCACCGCTGTCTTTGAAACGGAGAAGTTTCAAAAAATACGTGTCCGAACCAAAATCCTAAATGCATTGCGGTGCTTCATTCGATGGTTGCATCAGTAGTTTAAATAACCACTGTATAGAACGCAAAAAACATTTCTTGCAGATGGCCGTGGCCAAAGGTTACACTGTGACAATACATCCAAACATTTGGTTGCCAAAATCATATTGCGTTCGTATACTTACTTTCAGAGAGCAACGGTTTCACAGTTATGGTGGGCATAATAACCAACCATCATTCCAATCTATATAGGTCCAACGCGTCGTGAACCCTGCATGAACAGTTCATGTGTGAGCAACTCATGTCTGTAACTCGCCTCTGTATGTTTAATAGATATATGATATATATATATATGTACCAATCAATATTTTTCTTCTTCAAAGAAAGCATGTGCTGTAAACTACATCTCGCGGAATGTTCCCAAGTTTGACTGTAGACTCGCGAGCCAGAGTTAAGCCCAGCGAGTTGGTTTGATCCATTGGAGTAGTCTTGAACATGAAGTTACTGCATTTCGCATTTCCTCAATCTCCGGATGTGTACGATCCCTCAATACATGCATGCATTGGCATTGCACTTCATCATGCGTTTCCACTTGTAAAACAACTTGCATCATATTTTGAGTTTGCAAGAAACCAAATTCAAATTAGCTAGACTCACAAAACTTGCAAAACCAAAGTGCTTCGCATCCTATACGCACAAACGTGTTGAGTATAGAAAAATTGACAAACAAAAAACGGTCTAATTATACATATGTATGTATGTGTGTATGTACTCCCGGCCGCGCATCAGTGGCCTCTGGAGAAGCCATGGCTGCACGTTGAACCATTTCACGCTAACCGCCAAGTTTCCTTTCGTTGCATGTATGCTGATTACCTCTATATATAGAAAACTGTTCGCTGCATCATTGCATGCCCATGCATGCGTTCAGTCATTTTAGTTTTTGCTTAGTAGATATATCTGTTTGCCAGCAATCTGTTTGGCAGACTTGGAGCGCTGACAAAACCTGTTCCGGCAAGTCCAGGTTTGGACGTTTGACTGGGCTTTGAACCATGAGGAAGCGTTGAAATGTGTTTCATATACTAGTTTTGCGAACTACTTTCAGTGAAAGACATGTGACATATACTAGCTTTGAGATTCGTTTTTCGGTGATGCAGACATATATGAGAACCAACAACTGGAAGTTGATGTTTGCCCGCAGATAGCAAAGGTTCAGCATACAGCATTTCTTGGTATGGTCTCAAAGGTTCAGCAAACAGCAAAACAGTTCTAGATTGTTTCGCCTGCGTGGAACTGCGTTGCACTGCAAAGCAGTTGGGTCCATTACCGTCGACAAATATTTTCACAGGCACATTCTGAAACATTCAGTGCTTTCCCTTTATTCCCCAGCATTCAAAGCCGCTCCTGCAGCACCTAAATTGTTACTGGTTGCTATTTTAATTTCATTTATCATCGTTTAAAAATTCCTGTCAATAACAGCATTCACAATAAAAACAACTCCAATGTACATATACAATTACATATCCATCGAGGATTTTTTCCTCTTCCTTCCTACATTCAAAAAAACAACAACCTGCAACCAAAAAATTCGTTGCAATTCGTTTTTTCCTAGGCATTGGCAATCCATTTTGGAAACAATACAGTAAAGTAGACGCCACGAAAAAAAGGTTATGCGCGATGCATGTGTGAGGCAGGCGCGGAAAGTTTTGGCGATAGCACGCTAAACGTTGGTCTCAACTAACAAGAGGGTTGCTCGTGAAAAACGCGAACTTCCTTGAAACTATGGCTACGTCGTTATGTTTTTCAACATGTGACAATATAGTCCCGCATCATTTCCCACTACACAACCATTTTTTTTTGCAACTCAACCTTTTTTTTTGCAACTCAACCTTTTTTTTTGCAACTCAACCCATGTTTTGCTGTACTAAATCCAACCGGTCTGACTTACTAAGTAGGACCGGTCCTACTTACTAAGTAGGACCGGTCCTACTTACTAAGTAGGACCGGTCCTACTTACTAAGTAGGACCGGTCCCACTTACTAAGTAGGACCGGTCCTACTTATAAGTAGGACCGGTCCCACTTACTAAGTAGGACCGGTCCCACTTACTAAGTAGGACCGGTCCCACTTACTAAGTAGGACCGGTCCTACTTACTAAGTAGGACATTATCTAGTTATAGGCTTGATTGTTCTAGTTACGTTAAGTGGAACAAGTCCTCCGTAAGTAACTAGCAACTATGTACAAGTAGGACGTTAACTAGATATAATCTAGACAAGTAGGTGTCTCACTTACTAAGTAATTATACATACTTAACAAGTAGGATTCCTACTTATTCTTAGTTGTTGGACTTATCGACTGACTTGCTAGACTTATTGCATGACTTGTCAGGCTTATTGCATGACTTATAACTCAAACAACCGTTGTAACTAGTTATAAGAAGGGCCGCACTTCCAAGTATAGAGAAGAAAGCCAGCCAAATCCACGGCCTGAGTCTTGTGAGTTCCATCATAAGATCCATGATACTTCTTGAAAATGAATCCCAGATACTTGTTCAGCTCTTTGTCACCATCAATAGCCATCCTAAGCAGCTCGGAATAAGTCTGTCCGTTCCACTTCGGCTCGCCACTGACTTTCGGAAGCTGACACACTGTGTGAGACCAATCCTTCAGATTGCAATTCTTTGGCAATGGAACCTCCTTGCGATCTTCACTTCGGAAAAGTTCGCTTGGCGTAGTTGGAGACCCAACCGCTTCAAACTCTGAATCACTCTCCTCTCAAACGCTTGGAAGCATCAGTCATTGCTGATCCACCAGATACATTCGGAGTCTGCTGAGCCTTGTTCAACAATTCTTTCAATTGTTTCTGCTCAGCCTCTGTCAAACCACTATATCCAGCTGCATTCTTAGACACAGCCATGGCTTCAGCAAGTGAGGAGAGTAAAAAGTAAATCTTACTTCGGCGCTACTCAGAATCCGAAACAACACAAAGCCTAAGCCAAGAATCCAAACAGATCTCCACAGTAGCTACCAGAGCAAGGTCAGTGAAACGCAAGAAAGAACGAGACCTGCCTACCTGGCACCCACACAGACCTTCAAGGCCCGCACACATACCAGATACACACACCTCAAACTATACCTGTTCCAGTCAAAGATCTTAGACCTTTTAAACTGCAACGCATGTCAAGTCCAGTCTGTTTCAGACAAGTTCAAAACAGTTTGCATCAAGTCCAAACATGTCCCATGCTTCGCAATTGAGATCAGTTTCGAAGTTTCAGTGCACGATCGTTTTAGATCAAACTTTATTTCGTCGGCTCAAGTTCGAAAACCAAAAACGAATCAAGAAACCTGTCTTCTTCAATTCGCGACAGCAACAACAAAAACTATCCATCATTTCTTAATGCGTCCAAAGCACCACGAACAATCGAAACAGCTAGGTTCTCATTGTAGAAAGCAGTTTCTGCCCAATCCACATCAGTCAAACCAGCATGTTTCTGAGTGCAGTGACACTGTCCAAAGTCCTTGGCCAATCGACCAACCATCAACTTGCTGTTACTGGTGAACTTCAACACCTTTCCAACTGGACATTGAACCTGTCGAACATAAGTGCACAGCCGCAACATGTTTATGTTGAGCCTGATTCAAAATCTTCGTGGTCATGGCATGTGTCCAAATTGCATTCCTCCATGGCAACTCAAAAGATGAAAACTTTCCCAACTTCATGTACTTGGAAACATGAGGAATAACATCAAACCAAACCACATCCGCTTCAGTAGCTGTGTTGTCTCCTCTAAAGTTTCGCAATGGGGACCCAGATGAACATGGTGACGAAACATGGACAAAAACTTTTGAATTACCCAGATCTTTCACAGTTTCCAACACACGGTCAAAAACAGCTTTCTTCTCCATGTTCTCAACAACACCAATGTACAAGAATCCAAATCTTCTAGCTACCTTGGAGATGCTTGAATCCGGTTTGCAACAAACCTCAATGAACACATAACCACTCGAAATGGCCATGATGGCTCCCAGAGGAGCGTCCAGGACCTCGAAACCCATTGCCGCTCTATGAATCCCAAAGATTGAACTCCCCAGGCATTTTGTCAAAGCGTCAGCTGGATTACTAGATCCCTTCTCATAGTGGATTTTAAGCTTACCAAGATCCACCCTCTCTCGAAGCCACTCAATTCGAATCTCAAGGTGTCGAGATTTCCGAGGTAGGTCCAAACCTTTCAACAGTTTGATCGACGACTCAGAGTCGGTCCGCAACACACCTGGAATCTCACTCGAGTCAAGCTCCTTGAAGGACATCAGGATTCTCCCAAGCATTTTTCCCAAAGAAACCATCTCTTGGCTCACACTCTGCAACGCATACAGCTCGCTCTCCATGGAGCTCAATGAAACCAGAGCCTGATGCCTCGACAATGTCTTCAGTGTGCATCCTCGGAATGTTAGGACTCCTCCGGAAATTCCTCTCCGTCCAGTCGTCTTCAATGGTGCATGGGAAGCATCCGAAAATGCAACAATATGTGGTCCTTGAAAAACATCTGACTCCAACAGCTTTGAATCACTTGGAAACCTAACTGCAACATTCATGTCACCTCGAAGGTACCTCAACAACATACGCATGGCATGTTCCGTGTGTTGAGTTGGGCGTGCTTGTTGAGTTGCAAGTATCCCAATCCATGCACGCAGGTCACCACGGGTCTGCGCCATCCAAGACACTTTACCTAGAGCTGCTCTGAAGCGTGCATAGGCATCACAACTCAGCTCCTCCCCATTCTCTTTGTCCATGACCGGAGTCACGTCAGGTGGGCCTTTGGCATTTGTTTTGATTTGGTAACTGGCAAACGTATCATCCAGGTAGTTGGATGGTAGAGAAATCAGTAAAGACCTTTCACCACGCCTCCTAGTGATAAGCCTACCCAGAAACCTCAACTGTCCCCCTTTCGAATGATCATGTATCAAACCAGTTCTTTTCAACCTCACACTTTTCCCAACGGTATCAAAGACAAAGTCAATTGCATCAACCGATGGCCCAACACAAATCAAGTCGTCAACATATGACAGAATCATGCATGGTTCACTGGAAGGCAACAAACCGCTGTACAAGCAAGGTTCTAGACCACAAGAGCGTAACCTGCACTTATCAACAATCGACGACAAGTACACATTCCACTCCTGGCTGGCACTCCTCAGTCCATTCAGGGCTTTACTCAGCCACAGGTACAGCGCCTCACCACTTATGGAAGTGATGCTTGCAGGCAACTTGGCGACCACCTTCCGGGTACGCAGCGGCGTGGCCATAAAGGCCGCCGAAATGTCAGCTGCTCCAACAAGCCAATCTCTTTCACCTGCAAAGCACAGCATGGCAAACAATGCCTCAGCTGAGGGAGTAGGTGACGATATTCCAAGGGACCGGGCTGATTCAGCACCCTTTGCAATGTCTTTCAAGACTATCCGCGCACGGACCAAAGACGCGTTCTTTCGCGTAGTCACCCACCGAGATGGGATTACCCTGCATTGCTTTCTCAAGTCACCTAATTCAGACTCAGTCAACAAGTCACCGCACTGCATGCTATCCAAATTGCCAATTTCAGTCTTCATGCCTTCAAGCGTCAAGTCACCAGGCAACTCCTCCAATGTTGAATCATCAATGGAGCCACTAGGACACCAGATCCGAATACGCTTGTCACCAAACGAAACAACAGAACTGGAGGCATTCTTGTCAAACTTCAACGACGCAAGAGGCAAGTGACAAATGAGGTCATCCGAGTCAGTTGTGAGAAATGCCAAAGCATACACTTCATGCAAGTCGTTGACGGGAGTCTCAGACAACGAAGAATCACATGTCAGGCCAGAAACAAGTCCAGCAACATCAGGTTTCACGTCAATACGCTTGTTGTCATCCCTGACCTCCCGATCCAAGTCCGCAAGTTCCACATCAGGTTCCCGCTTCAAACCTCTTCTCTCAATCAAGAGATCCTCTTCCGACCATTTTCGCTTGACTCCAACAGATGCCTTAGGGTGACTACCAAGAGGATCAGGTCGAGAAACATCACCAGATTGAGAAGAACTCCCAACCTGGGAGGTGTCCCCTTCCCCATTCCCAAGGTTCACATCTACCGGCTCCTGGGACTCAATCGTTGGTTCAATTGTCACTTTCGCGGTTTCACATGTCAATCCATCATCTTGTGGACCAAACGACAAAGGATCGAGTTCCTCGAAAGAATCCAAGGCATCTTGTCTACGCACAGGAACACTCCCAAGACCATCAAGGTCAGAAACCTCCCTGTTCGAACCTTCCCATTTCACCTCTTGCAAAACGGTTGGTTTGCTTTCTGAAGGCCCAGAGCCTTGTCCCTGTTCAAGCTCAGAACGGATCCATTTCTCATACCGCTCCATACATTCCCTAGAGTGATTCTTATTCCCACGAGCCCCTCTAATTTCTATTTCCTTACATGCAGAACATTTCAAAGAAACCCCATGTTCATCAAGCCATTTCACCGGCGGTCCTGTTGAAGGACATTTCAAGTCCGAAGGCAAAGGAACAGAAACCTCTTGGGAAGACCTTGGAGCCTCTGGTAAACCACTACGCTCATCAACCAGTCTCACAAACAAACCATGACCATCAAGAATCTCAACAGGCATGCAAAGTTTGATTGACTTGGCTACAAAACGTTGATAAACCATCTCTGAACCAATACGGATTCTCGCAGAAACCCAAACTCCCATTGACGAAAACTCAGGATGCAAGTAAACCCCTTCGACAAATCTTGGCAGGTTAGGATTCCTTGACATGATTGATTCAGGAAGCTCTGCAAGAACCTTACAACCAAACAGTGCAAAAACATGGTTCCTGGCTCTGTCTCCAGTCACCAAGTCTTTCGGCGTTCGGCTGGACTGCTGAACAGTCGTGAAATTGTTGTGGGAAAAACAAATATAGTTCATACAGCATTGCAAAACAGGAGAACTGAAAACCAGGGTGTATCCCATTCTCTGAAAATCCAACTGCAACGTCTTCAAACCCTCTTTGATTTCCCGAATAGTTCTCTCTGCAGTCCCATTGGCTTGGTGACCCTGTGGAGGGGCTCTTTCAACCACAACACCCATTGGCAACCCTGCTGATGAAATGAAATTCCCAACAGAAGATTCAGCGTCTGTGACAACTCTCAAAGAATGTTGATCCTTGCTACCCCCTAAACCCATTTCAAGCAACCACTTCTGAAGTTGGCGGTTATCCCTTTGTCGATCACCAGTCATAAGAACACAACCAATGCTTGAACTGTAGGATTCCCGAATAACAAGAAACTTGACATTCCCACGTTCACTGTCTTCAGATTCCGGTACCCATTCAAAATCCTTGTTGAGAAAACCAAAATCCGCATGAATCTCAAATTCGGTTCCTTTTGGGGTTTTCTTTCGGGAATGTTTAGTGACTCCACGGCAACTCTGACAAACCTCGCAAGTCGGCTCGTAAGGCCGATGTCCTCTGAGTCTGTGCTGCACCATCTGGTCTGCACTCAAGGCGCAAACAGTGTCCCCCTTTGAAAAACTACTCGCAACCACCGGAGATACATTGAGGGCTACATCATTCCCTTCATATGGAACAACACGAACCCATGGTGTGTCATGCCAAAACGACAAATCACTAACTTCGTGTTGAGATTTCTTGTGAAACATCCGAACATGGTCCTTGCCAAATGTCACGTCCCAACCCTGCTGAGTCAACTTGCAAACAGAGATAATTGGGTATGTCGTTTTCCCTACCATGACATCCAAAGGAATGACAGCTGGTTTCACATTTCCGTCTCTGTCAAAAACCTCAATCTGCAACAGCAATTTACAACTACCTTCCAAATCAACAGAAGTTCCATTAGCAGCTTGCAACGGCCCTACATTGTTTTGGATTTCGGAGTGTTGAAACTGTTTCAAAACATCTCGGCTAACAACTGACATGCTAGCACCACTATCCAGAAGCCAAAAAGACTCACCCGGACCGATACCATTCAGCATCATCTCACATGGTTTTGACACCACGTGCCCTTCAGTCTCGAAACACTCAGTCATCGACTCTCGTGCTGTCAGCACACCATGTGTGCCGTGCGTATTGGGCTCATTTTTCTCATCAATAGGGTCAAGTTCAAAACCAGAATCAATTCCAACATGCACAAAAGGTTTCAAGTCACAACAGCAGGCTTCCAAGTTTCCTGCATCCAGATCATCACGATCAAGCCACATGTCACCGAAATCATGCATGTCATGAAAGTTGGAATTCAGACAACAACAAGTCAAATCACTGTTCAAGCACAGGTCAAACTCCTCAGAATGATCTTCAACGTACAAACCATCACCATCTTCCAAGCTCATGTCAAACACGCAAGGTTCACAAGGCAAACATGGCACATCGGGACAGGAAACCAAGGCACTCAAAACAAGCACATCTTGCTTTTGCTGGCCATCCAGTTCCGCACTCGCCTCTTCCGCAACAGGTTGATCATCGTACCAACCTTCAGAGTACCACCAAGTGCCACTATCATCGACCATCGCAAACATTTTGCCCTTCTTCCCACCCGATTTTCCCGTACCTTTGCCTGAACCTTTGACACCTTTCTTAGATGCTGACGGGGCACCATTAGTGCCACCACTTTTTCCAGGTGAAGAACCCTTTGAACCATCCTTGTCGCCGGTCTTCACCCGACAGTTCACCGATATATGACCTGCCTTGCCACATTTATAGCATTTGACTTTCTCCATGTTGGTTGAACAAGCAGACACGTCATGACGTTTTCCGCACTTCGTGCATCTTGGTCCCTGCTTGTCCTTGTCCAATGCAGCATTCACAATAGGATCCCCCGAACCCTCAGATTCTTCACCTTCCTCTTCCTCAGCCACCGACGTGGCAGGATTCAAGCCTGCAACAACCTTCCGAGATTGGAGATGCAAGTCCTTGAAGAGCCTGTGCTGTTGTTCAAATCGACGCGCAGCAAGTCGATAACTCGAATACGATTCCCCACCACTATGCATCAAACAGTAGTTTCTTACATCGTTAGGCAACGAACGAACCAGCATGGTCAACATGTCAGAATCCCCAATCGCTAATCCAACACTGTCACCCAACAAGGTGGAAATCATTCGTGTGTACTTCGCACATGCAAGCTCAATCTGGCGAATCAAATCTGAACTATCTTGTCCTTGAAAGACCCTGTTCAGCAACTGCACTCGCAATGAAAGACCCTCAGTTCTACTACGGAGACTGAATTCGTGGGACAACTGCCGAAGAAGTTCGAAACCATTTCCAAGGTACAGATTGCTACTGCTATATGGATCACCCAAAGTGACTCCCGGGACAATGTCAATCCCTTCCTGAAATGATTGAATCATGACTGCAATCCTACCATGGCTTCCAAAAGTTGCCTTCAAAATGGCACTAAGTCTCACAGCCCTAGACTGCTGGTCAACACCCAAGGTGCTCCACGCAATACTCGTCGGCCAGTGAGTCGACTGTTCGATCTCTCGCCCAAACTGGACAGATCCCTGGCTAGCCCATGCTACCAGTTCCTGAACATAGGAAGTAAACCCCAAAACCTCATCTTCGCGGGTTTTCCAGGCTGAATAGTCAACAGTGGGACTAGGACCCAACCACTTCTCACTTCTTGAGAAAACATCCCTATTCTCAGATCTGCCCTGACTAGTACCCAAACCAGGCAAATTACCAGTCGCATCAGGAATAAATCCCCCTCCAGACTCAGGTGGAACATCCCCCAATCGATCGGGAACAAACCTCTGGTGGTTACCATTACTAACGGCGTTGGGCCGATTTGGGGTTACGACTACATGTTTGCGCGAAGTTAAAATTGGCACAGGTCAAATTCATCAGGTTATTCTTAAAAACAAAGAAAATTGACTTGATTTTTATTAATATGCTATCTATATTACTAAATCTTACCTAATCATGGGGGTATGCACTGGGAAACACATGCCAACAAAACAAGGTTGCACAGCCTACCCCCATGCCAGCAAAACCTCTCTCCCTCACGGTAGGTGAGAGCTGGCATTTATCAGTCCACAAAATGCAAAACATGTCATCACCACAACACGCCTTATCCACACAGAGAAGGGTGGTTTGGAAACAAACCAGAAAAATGAACTTGAAACGTAATGAAACTCCAGATAACCCCAGTATGGCTTCAAATCTTTCAAAACCAAACCGCAATCTTTCGTAGCCAAAATCTGTGAAACACTCATCACCCATCCCCACCAATCAAACGAGTCAAGCGCGGACATGGAAAGTTGCATCATTTTTTTCGGTGCTCTGCAAAGGTTTGTTTGGTATAAAGAGTCCGTGGTGCAATCTGCTGTTCAGAATGATTGCATGCATCGCCCTTCGGTCAGATCAAATCAAAACTGTTGCCTCTTCAGATCCTTTCAAGGTCACTTACTTCCCGACTAGAGTCACGGCGGAGTTTTAGCCCTTTTTCTGACACGACGGGCAGAGGGATCAGTCTGTTCAGGTTCGGCTGGCTTCGCAGCCTTTGTCTTACGCTTAGTCTGTGGAAAATCGTTCTTGTTCTCATCCTTTGGACACGGCTTGCTCTGCGCTTCTTTGAACGCCGGGTCATTGCGGTAACCCAGCGCAAAGAACTTGTTCACCTGCATTGTTGACAACACAAAACAATTAAAGGTTTGCAGGCTGGATGGAGCAATCGTTCGGAAAATCGGCCGGTGGCCAAAAGCATGTCGCATGTCTGAAAGTTCGCGACAGAATTCAGAAAACCATGATACAATTGTATGAGTATATGTCTACATGTAATATATATATATAATATATAATATATACATATATATATATATATATTTAATATATACATATATATATTATATATATATACATATATATAATATAATTTTTATATAATTACATATGTATGAAAACTATATATACATACACACACCTACTTGTTGCCTGCATTTTGTCCGGTGTCATTTGTTTTCACTGATTCTTTTTCAGTTTTACTGACAGAACCATTGAAGATCAAACGTGCAAACTGTTCTGATATCGGAAAAACAACAGTACGTATGTATTACTGATTGAAGTCAGAAGTTGTGACGCCCGCGAGCCCAGTGCGGGATTTCCCTTCCTGACAAGCCCGTACAAAAAACAGCAACAAGAACAAGAACAACAGCACGAGCAAGAAGAAGAGGAAGAACAGCAACAGCAACAGCAGCGAGCAGCAGCAGCAGCGGCGGCGGCGGCGGCATCACCAACAACAGCAGCAGCAGCAGCAACAACAACAACAACTACTACTACTACAACTACAACAGGAGCAACAACAACAGGAGCAACAACAACGGCAGCAGCAGCAGCAGCAGCAGCAACGCCAACAATAGCAGCAGCAGCAGCAACAGCAGCAACAACAGCAGCAACAACAGCAGCAACAACAGTGCCAACACCCGCACAAATGCGGTGGTGACCTCGTTCTGTCGTGGGCTCACTTTCGCGTTTTCACCTGCACCAAACCAGACTGAGAAACACGATAAACGCAAGTATAGCAGTAGCAAGTTGGATCTGAACACACAAACATCCTGCAAACGGCCGGCGCGTAATGAAACCAAGACAATGGAATATGACAACTTATGGGTGCCAGTGTCTTTGCTCACCCTACTACTACCTATCAGGAATCCATTCCTGGCCTGTCGTAGACTCACGTAGCCACGACACCCACCCCTTCAAGTCATCCACTGGGTCTCCCTCGGGGCTGCCGAACATATCCTCGACACCTTGAAGGTCAAGGCATTCAATGTACTGTGGGAATCGGGGATGGGCCTTCGCCCGATCAATCTCTTCGTGAAAATCAATCTTGTCATCTGCGGCAAAGGCGTCGAATTCGGAATCGGACGGCAAGCAGCCGTAGTCGATCAAAACTTTCTTCTTTGGGTCATTGTCATCGCTCTTCTCTGCGGAGTTGGCCAATGGAGCTGCCGAAGAAGCAGGAATGGCGTCAGGAGCAAATCCGGCAGCCTCAGGCAAGTCCACCTTCTCTGTTGTCATGAGCTTCTCTCTGTCTGCCGGAGGATGAATCGGCTGACCTGCGCTGAGACACATGGGAAACATGCGTCAGCAAGGCACTACTATCCATTATAAAGGTGACCTGGGTCCATGTACATGTTTTCTCAATCAAACAATACACGTCACGTGCCTTGCCTGCTTCCAGCTGCCGAAGAAACCTGACCCAATCCTTCAAATCTTCCGCTTGGTCACCATCGGGACTGCCGAACTCAAAGCCTTCAGCAGCCTCCGCAGAGTAGTTGCTGATGTATGCTGGGAAATTGGGATGAAGCTTGGCCTGACGAATTTCCTCAACCCAATCGATTTTGCCGACTGCTCCCAAATCATCAATCTCTGCCTCGGACGGCAAACACTTGTAGTCAAGAGGGATGGTCAATTTGGAAGAGCCACCTTCACAATCTGAACGGGGAGGTGCAGGTTGAATGGCATCGACTGGCTGCTCACCTGACGGAACCATGGTGCCGCGGTTGAATTTGATTAAAAAAGGCTTGAATCGTTCAAGCATGTGATGTACTTGTGTTCACCATGATTGGAAAGTTGAAACTGAAAGGAAACTTGTGACTTGAAACTTGAAACTGAAAGGAGCCCTGGCCTGTCTCGGAAGCAGCTAGGCCACAATGAGTGCATTCGAATTCGCGCAACCAGTGGACCCAATCCTTCAATCGCTGGAGTGGGGTGGTGGTCATTGGATCTGCAAACTCTTGACCACGCGTGGCAATGTACTGGGAGAACTTTTTGTGTCCCTGTGCCAAGCCCATCTCCATCTCCAAGTCAAACTTATCCGACCCGGCCAGGATGTCAAACTCGCTCTCAGATGGAAGTGACTTGTAATCGATCAAGCCCAAGTACGCCGTCTCCTCAGTACCTGAAGAATCCACCACTGGCGCGTTCTGTTCACTGTGATCTGCATCATTGCTTTTGTTCTCTGCTTTGACAGCCGAGAAGATCGCAGAGCACAACTTGTGGGCCACGGACAACTTGTTGAGCGGAGCTTTGAAAGCTGACCCTTCGCATTGCTTCACTGCAGAAGTTGCTTGGCCGATCGATTTCAGCAGCGCCTCTTGCCGTGAAGCAAACTTGGAGATGTCCGGAAGATGGGTCAAAGCCTTTCAGGACACAAACGTGCACCAGCACACAATTAGTCAAAATAAAAAAGTACAGTACTTGGGCTCATTTGGGCTCTCATTGTTGGAAGCTGAGGTTTAATTTGCTGAAGGCTGCTCACGTCCTTCGCCCAAGAAAAAACAGCACATGCGACGCATGTCAAGTTCTGGATCGCCTCCCTTGGGACGTGACCCTTTTGCGGTTTCACCTGCAGCACGGTTTGCAAGTGCCTTGGCTTTGGCCTTCGGGTGCGCTTTGCCTTTGGCCTTCGGCGCAGCAAAAGAGGTTTCGTGCGGCTGCCCGGCCCATGCTGGCAAAGCATTTGCTGCGAAGGTCTTGTCTCAGCGAAAGCAGAGCAGAGACAAAATTCAGAACACATCACAAGCAAAGAGGTAATTATATATCCATTGTCCACTTAGATTATTAGAGGCAAGAAGGGTCAAGGGTCAAGCTGAGGTTTTCACCTGCTAGGTCATGGATTTTCATTTCCACATCCAGGCGAGAAGAGTCCAAGCCTAGGCGCTTGGGGCTGATTGGAGATGGAAAGCTACAAGTTTCAGAATGCACTGCCAAGATCCCAACTGCTTCGAACTTCTTCGAGTTCTTGCGCGTCGCCCCGGTCAATAACGTGGTCTTTCATCTCCTGAAATTTAGATAATCTACCAGCAGAGCTGGAACAACGACTCTTGCTCAGAAAGTTTGACGGTTGAAACCAATGACCTATATACATGTTCATACGGTTTATATATAGCGCAGGGTCTCTTCTTGATCTCAACAAAAAGCTCCTGTACGGATTTCCTGTGCTCAGTTTGCGTCCCAGACTGCCGCGACAACGATGACAGCCCTGCCACCGTCTGATTTCCAAACCTCAAGACAATGTCTAACGTTGATGCGTTGTCATGAAACATGAAAAGCAAACCTTGCTTTGTCGTTCAGACACGCAAGAACAAGAATTACAATAAAGATGAAGCTACAAGATTTTGCTTCTTGGTTTTTGCTTCGTGAAGTCTGTTTGTTTTCCGTGCTGCAACCAAGGTGAAACACATGCAAACCGAAATGACGAACTCCATGAATACAAGTCCAGTAGCTGGTCCTTTCCCTTAGGAATAGTTGGGTCTCTCAGGGCCTTCAACCACTGTTCCTTGGCCTCCTGTTCTGTCCAGTTGTACCATTTGCGACCACGCTTGCAAAACCTCAAGGACAGAAGCCATACCGAAATCAATGAATGTAAAAATTCAAAGACAAACTGTGAGGACTACTTTCCACAAAATGGTCGTTTGCCTCTATACTCTTGCTGTTCACCAAAAACCCCAGCCCAAGAACCTAATCTCGTTGAGGTAGTCAGCGTTCGCTAGGGTCCCACGAGATGTGATCGTGTCGACCTGGTTGGAATGAGTGGCCACGCACCGTGTGACGAAAAGAATGCCCCTACATAGGAATGACAAACGAACAAGTCAAAGCTCCCATGCTAAATCAATGTTCCACGTTTTTGGCATGACTTGGGTCAGGGAACACTCTCTAAAGTCCTGAGAGTACGTTTTCTCCCACGTCCTCCTTCATCACGGTTGGCCAAAATCAGTGATTTCTTTTCGTCCTGGGTAAACATCTGAGGTTTCAAAAAAAGAGAAACTGAATGACTGACTGAAAGTAGTTCTTTTTGAAACTGCGGCCTCTCAGAGAACAGCTACCATCACTTATATGGTGCCGAAGTTCCGGTGACTTTGACTTCCACTCCGGATCATTCTGGGAACAAAACCGGTATGCACTGTGGCACTTCTGGCACTTGTGCTGTTTCCCAAAGGAAACAACTTGGTCCAGAGGCGTTTTCTCTCTGCAATCCATGCACCTAAGCGTGCAGAGTTTTGGCGGGCGCAGCTTGGCGCATATCCTTCAAACTTCAAAATCAAAAAATACTTACCGTGTGAGAGACAACACAGCCGAACGAAGACTAGCCACACAATTGTGATGCCGGGATCTGCCATGACTGGCAAGCACTGAGAAGACAATTGAAAATTCCACAGCGGCACTTACCCTCACACTGAGTGGAAAACAGCTGAGGATACATTCTGTGGAGCTGGTTCCAGACGACCACATGAGAAACTTTTGCACCAAACGTCACGCTGACACTGCGCAAGCGCGCTAGCATGTGACCATCTGATGATCTGCTTTTAAGCCGTGCAATGCACTGTGTTTGGTTGCTAGTCCGCTCACCGGCTAGCTTGTGACTTTGCGAACATACAGGACGGTAGAAAGAAGCATGAATCCTATTGAGGATGCATGCATCATGTTGCCAGCAACAAAGCATTTGGCCCTATGGCTCAAATCTGAAGCAGCAACCACAGATGCGCGCATTGCCTTCGCTATCTGTGGAGTTGCCGGCAATCCCTGAAGAACTAAAAGCTCTGTACCATGGATATATCGCTGTGCTTTGCGCAAGCGCATGCGGCTACATCCCGTTGTGAGGGTTGGGACATGCTTCACACCATACCTAGGACGGTGGAAGGCGCTCTGGTTCAAATCAGCTACCTCCCAATCTGGAAATCGTTCATCATACTCACCAGCACCTTCGCTAGGAATCAAAGACAAATATGAAATCACCCAGGTTGTGACCGGCAAGTTCTTGCATCTAGGAAAAAGCAACTGTTCAACAGCAAAGAAAACGTCCAAGCTTTAAATCAAATCCAAGCAAAATACGTTTGCTGTACGTGTCCCGCAGCTCGTGCTGCACATTAGTGACCATCAAAAAGTCCGAGATGTTGCTGTCACAATCTTTCATGCTCTTGCGTAGGCAGACTGACGCCAAACTCTGCAGATCTTGGGACAACCTTGGCTTGCAAAAATCACGGCTTTTGTCAAACGTCAGAAAAACTGAACCCCTGTGTTTGCTGAAGCTAAAAGACTGTCGGTGAGCTGTTCCAGCAAGTCTGTCAAATTTGCTAAAGCTTGTTGATGAGCTGCTTGTACTCATCGCGCAATACAAGCAAAAGATATTTCCTGAGTCTGGCCACAGGAAAATCTGCCAGCCGCGGATCCAGGTGAATCAGGCCAGCATTCTCGTAGGTGCTTCCTTAGGTCTGCACAGGAACCGCTGTGAATGCATTAGTCCAACCATAAACCTTTAAGACTGAATGGCATCCAAACAAGGTGATGCAAGGTGGAGCAAGCAAGGTGCTTGTCTAAATGGCCCCCTGTACCCATGTGAAATCCAAACGTCCGACAAGGTTTTCCAGCAAATCCGTTGGAAATGCTTCTACGTTCTCGTGCAGAGCTGCCCGACACCGGCTCTGCGCAATCATCTTACACCTGGGAACATGCGCAAAAGTTGCGAATGGAATCGCAAAAATCAAGCAAACTGTCACATATGCTTTTTGTTTGATATTCTGATATTCATATGCATCTGACCGTGCTCAGGTGCATCACCAGAAATGCTACTATAGAGCGCCCCTCCAGTCCCATCTGTAGCCCCCAAGGCGTATAATCCTGGGCCATCAACGAAAGCCATAAGCTGGACTTCGCTTCGTGAGATTTGGAAATAAAACGCGTCAAAACATCACAAATCAAAATTTGAAATGTCAAATTTGTTGAGAGTCCACACAAGGGGAACCGAACACTCCCACGTCTAAATCGTAAGCATCTTTCGGTTTGGGACCACGTCGGCAAACCTTTTTGCATCTGTAACACCAACAGTCCATCTGCAAGACAACTTCATCGTTGAAGATGATGGATTTCAGCTCGTCAAATGTTTTCCTAGAACGTTTGGGTGCTGTGATTCACCATGTTGATCAACTTCAGAAATGTGCGCATTGTCATCTAAATTTCAAACAGATGGTCGGGTCTACTTTGTGTGCAACCGAAACCAGACAATCAGTGGTTTTATGCCCTGCAACAAAAAAGTTCGAACAATGTTCGTACAATGGTCGTATAATGGGGAATAAGTTCGAACAATATTGTATGAACTTTACCTCCTCATTGTACGAACATTGTACGAACTACTTTTTCCCATTGTACGAACATTGTACGAACTTTGTACGAACTTTGTACGAACATTGTGGGAACTATGTCACTATGTGTGAACATGTGATTGTTTATGTTTTGGATTGAACGGTCCTGCGTTCAAATACCACGGTCTTTGTTCCTGTAGACTTGCTGTTCAAGAACGTTTGTAACTCAGTCAATGCTTCCCCAAGCCCTGACGATTGCGAAGATGAGATGTGCTTCAGTGTCCAACCCTTGCGGGCATCCGCAATAGATTTTTTCAAAACTCCTTTTTTGGTAAACAAGGACTCCACTAAGCGAAAGGTTTCTGACTCTACATTCTTACTGGTAGAAATGGAACTGTGAGAGGAGCTGGAGCTGCTGGAACTGGAACTGGCAGAAGAATTGGGGCTCGATGAACGTTTTGACGGCTTCCTGGCCGCAGGAACAGCAAGGAGCGCCCTCAGATCATCAACCGTGATCGCCACCTGCACAAGTGGTGTGATGTGGTCAAGTCTCGCCTTGCGTTTGGAACAGGATGCAAACGATCATATCAAATGAATGTTTAAAAGCCTGCCTCTTCCTGAACAGGGCTGAGAACTGCTTCTCTGGTTTCATGTGGAAGCATGTCCAGCACATCTCCAAAAACACAGGCGTCAGGACCTCAAAAAGTTCCAACAAGTTTCAGCACCAAACCAAACTACCTCGAAAAACAATTCCTGTGATCTTCAAATATCAAGTCTGGACCTGGAACAGTTGGAAAAACTCAGGCAATGACGTGCTTCAATAATGAGCTTTCGACATTGCTGGCTAATGTCTCCAGCAGAAACAAAATCGAAAGACATGGACAGCGTCGCTGAAATCGATTCCGCACAAGCTTCTGGGCAAGAGGACCCAGAAAATTCCGTAAACATCTGAACTTTGGCATGTGGCGTCTCAAAGATGTTTGCAGTTTGCAAACGGTCCCTGAACCTTTCAGCCCACTGCCAGGGAGCTACGCTACCTCTAATCTGCAAATCAGGAGCGGAAGGGAACTCAATGTCACCCTTACGCAACCCCGGTTGAGGCATCCGCTTCGAACAAGCAGATTTCTTTGCCCTAGCTGCTGGCTTCTTGGAAGCCGCTCGTGCAGCTTGGTTCCGAGTCTTGGCAACTTTGCAAACTCTCTTTACACATGCATTTGGTGTTTTCAAAACCCTGCCAAACCCTTGAGTGTTGTCAGGGTCAGGACTGCAATGTCGCTCAACTGGAGCCCGCATCACTGGCACAGGCGGACCAGGACTTTCATGTCCACGCCGTCTTGGCTTTTTCCGCGAGTCGAAAGAAGTCAGGTCTGAATCATCCATGTCTCTGACAGCAAGACCCCATCAGGAGGCCCAAAGTAGCTGAGCAAAAATGCCACAGAGCCCAAGAGACAATCAAACCAGCTTCCAACACGCAATGTTCAGGGTGTGTTGGTGTTGGTGTTGGCGTTGGTGTTGGTGTCGGTGTTGGGGGTATTGGTGTTGGTGTTGGTGTTGGTGTTGGTGTGTGTGTGTGTGCGTGCTTGTGCTTGTGCATGTTCATGTGTATATTCACGTGTATATTCACGTGTATGTGTGTGTGTGTGCGTGCGTGCGTGGGTGGGTGTGCGTGTGTGTGTATATTGGCTTTGCTCCAAAACAACTTGCATGTCAAAACTTGCATGCAAGATCCTTTGTTCGAGGTACAGGGAGTCCGGGCTTGGAAGGTGCCAAGGCCAGGACTTGGATAGGCTGTACGTGTGTTGCCCGATATCAATGCCATTATTTTTCCCTAAACACAACCCGACCCCAGGTCAGCCGGACTGTGAAATTTCAAAGCAACGAAAGACGGACGTCTGAATGGTATCGTGAAACAATGACATCTTCCACTGCACGCTTCCTGCTGAAATTCATGTGCGCACCCCAAAACTTGTCTCCAGCTAACTCTACCCGCCACAAAGTTTCCCTCGCTTGGAGCAAAGGCGGCTGATTCGTCCAAGCAGGTTCAGACATGACCTGTGCCAAAACTGGCAAGACCCTCTCGACAATTCGTTTGTGTCCCTCATTGGCCACTTTGGGAGCAATGTGCCCAAGCTCAGGTGGTGGCCGTACGCCATACCTAGGTGGACAGATGAATGTCGAGAAGATTGCGCATAGGTGGGTGCTGGTAAAGGCACATACGAAAGTCATATTCAGAACTATCAAACAGTTGAGAAGAACAGGCATTGTTTTGCAAAATCAATGAGGATTGTTTCGACCCCCTTCCACTCAACAAAACAGAAGCGCTGTCAATGCAAGACTCCCAGCCGCAACATCATCAGCAGCGGCTTGTAAATCGTCTTGGCCGGGTGGATTCCTTAGCTTGGATTTGAAAACGGTTGTGAGTCTTGAACATCAGCTGACCAGAAAATCAGGAGCAAACATTCAGGATGGACGCAACCAAACATTCCTCCAAGTTCAAGTCTGTAAGGAACCAAAACTTGCAGGTTAAACAAAAACAAAGGGTCGCTGGCTCGGGAGAGGGTGGTGCGACAAGTGCAGGAGCAGGTGCTGCAAGCACTGCAGCATCATGGGGAGCTGGCTGGTTCTCGTCTTCGTCTCCAGAAGAAACTTCAACGACATCATCTGCCCTCTGCGTGGGCGCGCGTGGCTGAGATTTCCGCTTTTTTTTTTTTTTGGGTGGTTGTTTGGGCAAGGTTCTGTTCTTGGAAGCATGGCCCTGCAAAAATTTTGGGTTATTCCTGGGATCGCCATCTGAGCCGGGGTCACACTTGCGTTCAAAAAATTTCCGCAGCTCAATGTACCCTGCAGCGATAAGGTTGGCCGGAATTTTCTGCACCTCGGAGTGGATACTTAACAACCACAAAACAAAGTGCTACCCCAAACAGCTGCTAGGAACCCTATACCTGGCTAAAAGAATCAAAAAAATGTATGTACAGTTTGGTTCAAGATTCGGTATCATAGTGAACCATTGCAGCCTGCAGTGCCCTGTAATATTGTTGCGACAAATGTTTGTGTTTGAATTCATTGGCATTCTCGTACTCCAAACTCTCTTCGGGACCTGGGGCTGGAATTTGTTGAATGGATTTAACCAGAAACTGGAACCCAAATCAAAATCAAACAGGCTCTTTATCATCAACCAGGGCTGACTGAAACAACAAAGTGACAGGATGGGCCAGAGCTACAATCAAGGAGAAGGGTGAAATACATCTTGCAATCACTCTTGCCATTTGCAATTCTCTCGCGTACAGAAGGAGTTTCGGATTGCTTTGCTAGTGTCCAACCTTTGCCTACGAGCTGTTTCCTCAAAGACCACAAAGATTGATCCTCCCTATCAGTTGGGTCTGTGACTAAAACCGGACAACTCACCAGCGTTCTTGTTTGCAAGGCATCGTCAGTCAAAACCAACTTGTTGCCTTTCACGACTGCAAGTTCGTTGGCCTCAAGCCATTTCGCAGCTTGAAGCATGTGTCTGGAAATTGCCGTTGGCATTGACGAAGCAGCTGCCGTTTGCCCGAGAAGTTCTATGTTCCTCCTTGGTGGGAAAGCAGGGTGAATGCCAATGATGCCTTTTGCAGCACAATGTCGCTTCATCAAATCTAAAAAGTTATATGGATGGAGACAGATATGTTCAGACCCTGTCGAAATAAATAACACTGACTGCGAAATCTATGGGAAGTTCACCAGTTGCGTGCCCAGCATACATGTCACAAGTTTTCAAAAACTTTCACCTTCTACAGAAGCCAGAACATATGGACTACAAAAGGAAAGCAAACCGCATTAAGACCAAGATCATCAAACTCACATCGCATAGCTCCATTTGTTCTGGGTCTGGCCCACTAGGCAACGCAAAATCATTCTTGTACTCTACCTGATGTAGCTTGAACACGCCTTCAAAGCCACATGCGAAGAACCTTGACACAGAAATCTCAGATGGGCAACCTTCCACTGATTGGAAGACAAAATCTGATGGCAAGCAGGGAACCAGCTCACCCTCACAATCGTCGTCGCCTATATGAACAACATTGGCATCAAGAGCAGAAGCCTCTCCCAGAAGAACGACAGACATCTGTTGGTCCCATGGATCTGGACTCCATTTGAAAACTCTCTGCATGTATCGCTTTGCTGCGGGTTGAAGGCTCACAACTTGAAGAATCAAAAATGACCGGGGCGCTTTGCTCTGAAGCACGGCATAGTAGGAACCTTCATCCAGCACACTCTTCAGGTGATTCAGTTGCTCATTGTACTCCCGCGAGCTTCGGTTTTGAACTGCTTGCAAGGAGATCAGTTTCTGTTCGGCATCCAAGTTTGTGAACATCAGCTCAGAGTGGTATCCTGCAACGATTTTTACAAGTTCAGCCCTGCTTTTCCATGGGTATGCCACCAGCTTGTCAAACTCTAAAAGGTATGAGGCAAACAAATCTCGAAACAAAGGAACGCGAGAGTCAGCATTCAGAATTCTGCGCAAATTGGCAGAAAGTGTGCCTGGCGACGAGGCACGGGCAACAGTCATCCTCTGATTGATCAGGTGATGGCGGGATTCAAGCCTTTGCATGCATAGCTGCGAAGCAGCATAACCTACCAACTCTTGAAACAAATCCGCGTCCATCGGCAAGTGCCGTGAAACATCTTCACTGGCCCACCTACGCAATGACTGCCCCAGACTTTCAGAGTGAGCAAGAAACCGCCAGAACGTCCCACAGGATGCCAATGACCCCGAGTCAAACATCCTTACCAATTCTGCAGCAAACGCCTTACTTTCAGCAATTTTGTCTTGATGACTGACACCATCAGGCTGAGGGCACATGAACCCCAGCAACTTTGGAAGGTTCCAGGGGAATTCTGTTAAATACGAGAAAGCTTGCTTGAAACGCAAAGCTACCCTCTTCTTGGCTGTCTGAAAAAAGGTTTGAAGAGACAGGGAGGCGGGAAGGTCCAAACTGGCAAGTTTCTCTAAGGATGCAGCCGCAAACTCGGAAGATTCAATGCGCAACGCGAGCAAATCGTTGTGAAAAACATTCAGTTTCCCTTCTGCAACTTGGATGAGTCTTCGGCCATTCCATACACATGGTTTCTCGGAATCGGCTGTACCACCATAAACACAATCGATACTGGAATGGCATGGACATCCATGGAGCCATCTAGAGACCGAAAATCCCCAGCTGTGAATCAAAAATTCACACCAAGCAAATGCCCAAAAGCGTGCGTGCACGTGCGGATCTTCCAGCATACTTGTCAGCGCACTCATCTCGTCTTTGCTCATGTCAGTGTCTGCATGGTTCTGCGCGACAATGCTTGGCTCTAAATACTGGAAAAAAGCCTGTCTCTTGCACACCCAGCGCAGCACTTCAAAATTATATTGCCAACGGTGTTGGCATAGCGAAGGGCACGTCACGTCAAACATGGCTGCAAGAGACTTCTTGGCAGCCTGGGGAATACCATGGTGATTCCATATGTGGAACGCCACAAACCGATCTACAGTCTCGCGTCGCGCAAAGAGTTTGGAAATTCCCGCCAATTGTTTTTCGTAAACTGCCCAAGAATCAGAGTCATATGCGCTTGCAGTTTCCTTCATGCAGTGGTGCATTCCGTGGTCCAAGTCAGCAATGGGAAGGATATGAGGGAAGAATTTCTCCTCTGGTTCATCAAATCGGGGTACTGCCCAAAGCCCTGACTCTACTCCAAAATCAGTTGTCAGCGACCTCAGCCTAATCCGTGCAACAGCTGGGTCGCACTCCAAATCCAACATGCGGCAGCATGCTTTTGTCTTGTAAGCCGTGTTAGTCGCTAGCTTACCCAACACCTGCAGTGGCAAAAGTCGGATCTCAATGTGAATGTTGCTTAAGGACATATCGCCGTCATGGAAGGAAATCTTGTCCAGTTCGCCAACCAAATAGTTCTTTGCGAATTGCGGGCTGGAGTCCAAGCGAAGGTGAGAAAACCACGCAGAAGAAGGAGAGAAGACGTGCTCACGGGCGAAAAGCATACTGGCCCAGTCAATGTTGATTTTGAAATCAGAAAGAAGTCTCCGTTGCGGAAGTCTCCATGTCTGCAAGGCACAGGGCAAGGCACAAGAGGACAACATGAGAAGTGGGGACTAGTGAGAACTGGACACTGAGAATCTTAAATGCTGCACCTCCCACATCCACATTGCATAGTACCTGTGAAATCCATGACTCTGCGCCTGCCCACGCAAAAACCCCGCAGCCACCCACAGCAACCCAACGCGCAGCAGACATGCTACACCTACCAGCCGAACTTAAAGACGAAACACCACTATATTATTACATCAAACTTACGTGGCGCAGAAGCAAAAGTTTTAACTTCCCACGATGTCATCCAACTTGGAAGTTGATATCGGGGGACAACTTTAAAACCACAAACACAACAAGTTATCAGCTGCAAATTGAAAACGTGAACATCACCTTACAGTGGCAGTCCTGACTCATCAAATGGTCTCGCAAATCAGGATGCAGAAGAATTCCCAAGCCCCTGCTGGAAATATGGATGGCTGGAAAAAGCTCATGCAAGCAGTATTCACATACACAAGGGAATGTCTTTTAGATGGGTGCGTGGGGCCCATCGGATCATCGGCACCCCTATTTTTAAGACAGCCCCAAAACAAAATACAACATCAAAAGTTCAAACTAAAACCTCAGAGTTCAAACACAAATGAGGTGCTTCTCCAGTGCATCTCGCATGACATCACTGTCATCTTTCAATGGTCGCAAACAGTCCGTGAAAAGCACGCTGTCCAACATAAATTCTGGTCGGTATTGAACCCCTCCGCTTTCTCTGGCCACATGCCCCTGAGCTACATTCAATCTTTCAGATAGACCAACTACAGCCGCTCTTGCTGATTCAAGGTTTCCAGCGTCCAAGTTCTGCAAAATTGAACCAATGATATCTTTCACTACGGCCGCCGGCTTCCCTTCAGTACTATCGGTCGTTTGCCTATTTTGCCCCATCCTCTGCGGCTGCAACTCATGTGACACCAAGGACGTGCTCCCTGCTTGCCACTGCAAGCATCCACTGCTGATCAAGCAGGTCTCCGTCACCACTCGCACCTGGCAGGATGAATTGCGTGCGGCTTTAGGTCGGAATGTCCTGAGTCTGATTTCCTGCCACAAGTAACAGCACTATTGAAACATTTACCATAGCAGCATGATCTAACTCAAGCCGTTTCCAAATTGAACCTTCTCGGGCCTCATCCAGGTTCACTGCCGGCATGGAGCTCCCAATGTGCAGTTGTGACAATGGCACACCCCCATTGAGCGTCAAAGAAGATGCAGCCTGGTTCCGCGAGGGCATCTGCAATCTCAAAACCGACTTGACAAGGTCTGTCTGTAATTTCACTAAAACTGCTGCTAGCTTTCAGTCTGATTCAGTCAGGGAGTCAATCTCAAGTTTAAATTCCTAAACAAAATTGCCGTGAAGAAAGATGCATGAAACACTTTCAAGGAACCATTCGCTTTGCGAATTCTGACAAATCAGTGGGAGGTATCTTCGCCCAGCTCTTCCGCCCACGAGTCCCTACAGTCGACGCGACGTGAATGTCCAGGGTTGCAGAAAAAAGCACGGCGATGATCTTTTGCTTGGAAGTCCTCATGAACAAGAACCTGCGATACGTCCTGAGCAGGCAAGGGCTGCTGGGACAACACTCAGATGCAATCACTTCGAAATGTGAAAGCTGGGGGAAAATGGTCACCAGCAAACATATGACGCATCGTCAATTCCATCCATCAGCACCTGGCGACCCGCTCAACAAAATATAGTCGAGGGAACGCAGGGTGAACAACGGAAAATATAACCTATATCGATCGGCAAGGCACTCATTGACTCGTTCAACAAACCATTCGCCAGTAGCAGGTTGCACCACCGGCGTTGAAGAAGATGAAGAAGAAACCAAAGATGTCCTCAACGTTTGCTTTGGCAAAATTCGCTGGGCGTTACCCTGATGATGACCGCCCATATTCCCTGAATATGTGTATATGATGTGAGAATTTTGGCGCGTCCCTACCCATCCTACTACTAGATTGGGTTACCTCATCAGTTATATAAATGTCTAATCCAATGCTTGAGGTGCGAGTACCAATAACCTATAAATTCCTTATTGATCACTTATAACTTATACGTGTATGATACAACGCATATATATATATATGTACATGTGTATATGTAAATATTTACATACATACATATATATATATTATATATATATATATACTGCATTTGTTTTTTAACTTATATTTACTAAAGTTGTGGTGGAATATGGATGTGACCCACTTACTAACTGAAACTAAACCCCAAGTAGGGCCAAATATAAATAAGTACAAAGTTACCTGCTTTTAAGGGGCTTAGTCTTGCATGATGCTGGCAGGCTCGGCCAAAAAAACAATCTCCGCACGCGTATCAAACAAGGGACGGCAGGGACGACATTCTACGATCCACTCAAAAGCGCTTTGCAGATGGCATCAGGGCACACAGCTGCTCACACCAACATGGCCCAAGGATCGCTGGCCAACGTTGCAATGGCCAAAAAGCAAAATGAAACCCAACAGCCTTTATTTGGAAGTATACTTCCCAATTCCCATACGTTTCTTTTTTCACCTGTTCAGTTTCTGGACTGCGGGTGTCACAAACTATGTAAAAACAAACTAGTACAGGTTTTGGACAATGATTTCACTTCATATCTTGGGCTGCACGTGCAACATACCATATAAGAGCGACCAGCTAAAATTTTCGGGTAATGAATTCACTTCATAACATGGCAACGATAAAATCTCTGCAGGTTGTCAACCATTCGGTCTATGAGCAGTGTCTGAACCACTGGCAATTTCCACGGATTTGGCGTGGCCCCACACCTTCAAATCAAGCACTAAGGCCAAGGAATGGCCTTTGTGGTATCTATGTCAATTGCTCCCAAAAAAAATTGGAGGTACTGTGTCTCAGGTTCCTCACAGATTTCTTGTTTACAAAATTTCTACTCTTGAAACCATGATTTCCTGAAGGTTTGAACAAATGTAACAAAATCACTGAAAAAATCAAGCAAATCTCCAAACCTGAAAAAACAAGGTGGTTTCAAACTTCCTGATTTCTCCAAATCGGCTCAATGCCGTTAGTAGTTACCATCAACCAATCTTTGAGTATTCTGAAAAACCTGTTGAAGCTCTCTAGCATTCAATCCCTGCAACAGCTGTTGAATCTGGGTTACTCGGTCGAAGTTACTACCACACTGCATCGGAACATTCTGCAAACCATTTCCGGCCATCGGATTTCTCACATTTCCTGGCCTTTGATTCATGCCCTGCAATGTCGGATTCACAACACCCACCCCATTTACTGGTGGACCGTAGCCATACACAGGCATAGGTGGCACAACTCCTCCAGGCTGAGGCCCTACACTACCTCCCCCACTGCCACTTCCGTGGCTACCTGAAGAAGGCGGCACAGGAACTCCAGCTCCTGGAGCAAAGACCATTCCTTGGTTCTGAAAACTCTGAGCTCCTTGGTTCACAAGATCAGGTTGCACAGTGTTCCTATTACCTGTCCAGTTAGTCCACGGGTCCTCTACTTGCAACGGATCACAACCTTGACACGCACCACCTGCACAAGATCCACGACCTGCCTCACCCTGGCTACCAGCACCTCCGGCACACCCTGGGCAAGCACCCGCAGTCACCCCTGCCGCAGCAGCACGACCTGCACCAGCTTGACCTCGTTCAGCTTGACCTGGACTAAAGAACGACTCAGGACCAACACCTCCTGCACCTGGACTGTTCATTGAAGACCTGGATCTCTAGTAGAGATACCCGAAGGCTCCGCTACCATGTAAAAATCTTAATGAACCCTCAACTCAGCTCAGCGAGTTCCAAATCCTTTTCGCGCCGTTAACAAACAGGTCACACAAGGCACAAAACCAAGTGTCTTAAATTCTCTTGTTACTCGAGCCACTCTCTGGTTGAGCAACACAAAGTCACACGGACTTCTCAAAACAAAAGACTGCTGTACCAACTGCGGATTCCAGATCAAAAGTTGTTTCAGATAACATCCTACGCAACAATCAACGATTCCGACCTAACGTGTAGCTAGTTAGTACCATAAGTGGTTGATTTAACCAATCCAAACAAAGAATCAACCACTCATAGTACTTTAGCGTCACAGGCGATGTTGTTAGCTAACAACATCGACAAAATTGGTTGCACCAAAACTTGCCGTTTCCATATCATCCAATGATGATATTCACAGAAATCTTTACAGCATGATTTGACGAACAACTTCGTGATGTCAAATCATTTCCAAACGGTCCAAAAAAGTTTGAAATACTTCTCAACTGTTCCGAACGTTTCCGAAAATGTTCAAATGTTTCCAAAACCGTTCCAAACAAACTGTGATCAAATCGGCTAAATCCCTAAAGCTCGAAAAACACTCTCGTCTCATTGAAAACGCAAATTTCAGCAAATACAGAGGTCAAAACGCAATGTCACCGAAATCGCATCCAATGAAATACCGTCCATTCTAGAACATTCTCAGCTCATCAAAAGTGCAGAATCTCAATGAATACCGAAGTCAAATGCAGTATCATAGAAGCATCATCTAATGAACTATTGTACCAAATAGAGGTGCACAACGGTCTAATCCCAGCGTACATTGTGAAGAAGCACGACGGTCCAATACCATATATTCACATTGAGGTGCGTCATGGTTGATTTCAACTGAGTCTCTTTTCATGTCATATTCTTTGAGCATGTCGTCTAATTCTTGCAGACTAGCGGCTCGATGAATACAAGATTGTCTGACAGCAGGCGTCCCTGTGGAGTAGTTGGTAGGGCGTCGTTCTTGACGACGCGGACAGACTACCGGTGGTGGTTCGATTCCCCGCTGGTCCGCAGGTAAGCTTCAAAGTGGTGACCAGCCGAAAGGCACCTGGCACCGACCACAAAAAAACAAGATCGTCTGACAGCACCATCAATGTGCAATGGCCATCCCACGGGCATGTGGGAGTCTTCAAGGAGTCCATCACCATTTTGCTCTATGATTGTGCCCAGCATAGGGACATCAATGGTTGCTTTGAGGCTAACCTGTGCACGTTTGCACTTCCACGTGTCAGGTGCTAAAAGGCCTCTGGCAGCCAACAGTTCGAGCGATGGGAACTCTGGTTGGTCATTCGTCGGCAGCACCTCTTCTTTGATAACTAACTTGAGCCCGTGCAGTGGCTGGAGCTGCTTCCCGAGGGTCTTGATTGGGTTGGGGTGCGGTATCCTTGGGTGTTGTGTCTTCAAACCAGGTGGGACGGACCGACTGGACGCCTATGGGATTGGCGGAACTTGCGGTTTTGATGCTTTCTCATGGTATACGGGTGGGATCATCCATGCCGGCACGAAAACTGTGACAAACTGCACGTTCCAGATGACCTGCAAATTCTGCGGCTTGACTTCGGGTGTGATGCATCTTGCCTTTTTTTTTTCCTCTGGTTTGGCCGATTCGCACTAGGCACGGTCCTTACAATTGCGTAAGCAGTGAAAAGCAGTAGTGTACAGGACTCGCGTGGTCCAAAAATCTCCGGCAAATCATCACGAGAAACAAACCAAACAACAAGAACCACAACCAAAAACGACCCGCAAATCCCCCAGCCAGATTTGCGTTTCGCCACAAAGCAAGACAGCGAAGCAACAAAGAAAGGGGCAGGGCCCAACAAGAACCAAAACAAAAAACTCTCAGATTTGCCTTGGATACAGCGACCTTAGCCACTGTATCATCCTCAAAAACATGCAAACTAATTAATTGCGGCGGTGCATGAAGTGTTGTACCTGGTGCCCAGACCGTCTTACCTGAGAACAGCAAAGGGAGTCCAATATTGTAGGCAGACTGATGTGTGGTTCGACAGAGGCCGCCTGTATGGACGATTTGTCAATAAATCAACTTCCGCATCTCTGCTGTTCACCCTGTATTGTCCAGCGTATGCCAGGCAGTCTGTTCCTGTCAGTATACACCACCGCAAGGGACTGTAATCTATTTCCCCCCCAAAACGGGGAGGAGAGCACTGACAGCCTGCAACATGGTGTGAGCACTTGCAGAAACCGTCACGTGACTTGTGCCCAAGACCCTAAGGCCGTGGGTGAAAAAGTGGCTAAAGGCCTGACCGGCTCAGTACGGCCATGACAGACAAATGATGTTTCGACCATAACATGGGCTCGTGAGCACTTCCAGTAAGATACTGCAGGTAGGTCTACAAAAGTCGCATTCGCATTGCTGTAAGTCTTGTGCACTAAAACGATCAAAGAAAAGGTGGTTCGGTGCGCCAGCACCAGATACTCAGACAGGAGTCACTAGGCGTCATCGTCCCAGCAAGTTCTGCGGAGAGGACCGGATGCACAGGAAGGCATCTGTATATTCCAGACAAAGCCACTCTCCCATCGAGTGGGCCATAGGCCATAGCAATACAGGAAATCCGCACAACGAACCATGTGGGCAGGCTTTGTTGCACTCGGGCGCTCCAGACTGAACTGCAGGAAGCACAACTGGACAGCGCCAGTAGAGCTCACTGCAGTGCAGTCTAGTCCATGGCTCTACCGGGAATCTACCGCCCCTCAAGAAAACACACAGGAAACAAAACACAGAGAGAGAAGGGCCCATCCCAATACAGCCAAAGAGGAAGCCACCAGACAAATTCAACACAAACAAACAAACAAACAAACGAATTCAACAGGGGATCAACTCAACCAAAAAAGGGGGGGGACGGTGAGCAAAAGCTGTCCCACCTCGGATAAATCCTTAGTCACTACCGGATAAGATCAATGTAACCATGGTGAAAAAATGGGTGACTGTGCAGAGCTGTAACCTCGGTATCCAGGCAACAGAGGAAGCAAAAACAACACACGCCCAAACAAAACGAAACCTGCCATCAAGGGGGAAGCAAAGAGGGGGGAGCGGCCAAAGTACAACCCATGCAAAACAACAAGCCAACAGAGGAAAAGAGGAGAGGAGCCAGGAGGCAGCAGAGGACAGAGAGAGAAAGGACACACACGCACTAGAAGGGGTACGAACGTGTCTTAGCGGAGTCCAGGAAGGGGACAAGGATCATACAATGATGAATACCTCAGTGAGGGAGCACACAGCACCCCAACAACACATGAAGCATGGTGTAGAGGGAAAGATCCCCACACAGGGCCAAGGCCTTTGTTGCCATGAGACATGATGAGGAGGGGAAACAGTGCGCAACAAACACTCCACGCGCAGAGGCACGGCAACCAGGCCGTCGCCGGAAGCAACGATACCCAGAGGGAGGGACCAGTAAAACCTGGACCAAGGCGCCAACGAGGACCATCCGAGGGGGAGGGAGGGCTACGGCAGGCAGGGACCAAACAAAAAAAACCAAAACAGAATCAACAACCGAGGCACTACGCCTACTGTAGCTTTGCAAATTGCAACAACAATGGGTAAAACGACGAATTCACGTACCTTAACTAGTGGGAAGGGTGGGAGAGGGGTAGTCTCGTCAGTATTATGTCAGGGGAAAACGAAAACAGTTACATCATCACCTATGATTGTCAGGCACCGGGTACGAGAGCATGCACTCATGCAGTGGGCTTCATGGTGTGAGGAGGCCTTAGTATAATCTAAGCTCTCGACTGGACAACACATTCTAAGCACTAGTGCAAGGGGAAAGCATGCTGCTCGGCTTGTTATGCCTAGGCTATCACTCCCACATGAAAACACATGAGTGTGGATACTAGCTGTTGGAGGTCTGAATCAGTAGGGGCCAGGCATGTGGCAGAACATTTTTGACAAGTATGAATGAGGAAGAGCTGTGTCACCTACTGCATACCAGTGCACCTGTCACGTCTTTGGACAGACACACCAGTGTGGAAGTAGCCTCCCAGGCATGGGTCATGAGGAACCTGACAATTATAAATGAGGAAGAGCTGTGTCCCCGACTGCATACCAATGCACCTGTCACGTCTTTGGACAGACACACCAGTATGGACAGTAACCTGAAGTAGAAATGACGAAAGACCAAATAGTGATTAAAGTAAACTCCCACTTCCGTTGCTGATGAAACAAAAGCCAATGTTGTATGAGGGACAAAGCGGAGTGAAACAGAAATGAGACACGGGGGAAAGAAGAGACAAGGTGGACACAAATAGGGAAAAAGTGATGAGAATAGGTGTTGGAGGGATCATGTCGTACCTCTCATGAAATGTTCCAAATGATGCTTCTTGTCCGATGTGATAGTGTCGTTCCATTCATTGGTGAGTGCAAACGAAACTGGGTTAGTTGCTTGCTGAGCAATAGCTCGCTGATGTAGCGCTCGAATCGCCCGTTGATGTTCATCCAGATCTTCCGGAGGAACCCTCTTGCGGACTTTCCTGTCTGGGAAGGTTCGTTCCCGCAAGTTGGCTTGCAAGGCATGTCCCGCTACATAAACTGCAGGTTGCTGGAATAAAACAGGCTCTGCAAATCTGTTGAGATGCACTGTCCATTCAGCAAACATATGGCTGTGCGACAGTTGATTCCTGAGTCGCGCTACCGTTTGATGCAGGCTCCCATTGGTATGCCACAATCGCAACAGACTGTAGTTGGAAGGCCAATCAAGTGGGCACAGTGTGGTTGTTTCTTTCCATTTTTCAGGTGTAAGCCCTTCTTGAGAAGGTATGATCACTTCCAGAGTACTATCACAGAACAAACCATGAACCCCTAAATAGGGCCTATATTTCGATTCCAAAAATGGCCCCATCACGGCAAAGACAATGTAGCCAATCGGAAATAGTGAAGGATATTCTCGAAGAGCATGCAAAGGTCGGTGGAGCCTTCACAGGATGGCTGCAGGCGAAATGTTTCATTCCAGCTCCTCAGTACAATGATAACATCTGGGCCAGTCCAAGTCCCCTGCAACCCCTGCAGTCAGCGTTAAAGTGACAAAAGCAAGGTGGGCCAGAGAACCCAAAAGCATGACGGCACACAGCACGCCTTTTAATCTTGTGGTGTGGGCAGCTGTGCTCTGCACGAAATCGACGTAAGATCTGTACTGAAGCATCGTGCGCACTGACGGTATCAGGGGCCACAATTCACCACAGCATGCTGTGTCAGCTACGTCTACATTCTTCTAGTCGCTTTTTCTGCTAATGTAATTAATTCCGTCCCATCTTATCTATTTCTGCGTTCTCATTTCGTTTGCTAGAGACCCCTAGAAAAATGTGACACACCCAATCCCCTGCGACCCCTGCGGTCAATGTTGAAATTTGTCAATGTTTGAATACCGATCGAACAGACATCAATAGACATGAAAGGCTTTCATTCTGGGAGGTCTCCTCGATAGACATCAAACATTTATTCTGAAAAGTCCGCGGCATGTCAACATTGACTGCAGGGGTTCAAGGGGATCCCCTGCGGCTTTTCTTTCAACTAAGCAGCTGCACCTGCCAACAAACAGTACTGGGCCTTCCACAAACGCGCGTCGTACTACGCAATCATGAAGAGACATGCAAACTCAGATGTATAAACTGGTTCGCTCAGGCGCACGCCAAAAGCTGCATCGCAACCCTGGCGTCCATTCGGCAGGTGAGTTGTTACACGCTCCTTAGATGTATTGGACTTCCATGACCACCGTTCTGCTGTCAAAATGAAGAAAAACCTGTTGTGGCATCTGGAACATTTAAGCACCTTAGCCCAACGTTAAATTCATCCCTCATCGCCAGTTCTGCTTGCCAAAAACGGCCCACTTCTTCCACAAAAATTTGAGGCTCACGCCAAAAGCTGCATCGCAACCCTTGCGTCCATTCGGCAGGTGAGTTGTTACACACTCCTTAGATGTTTTGGACTTCCATGACCACCGTTCTGCTGTCAAAATGAACCAAAACCTTTTGTGGTATCTTGAACGTTTAAGCACCTTAGCCCAACGTTAAATTCATCCCTCATCGCCAGTTCTGCTTGCCAAAAACGGCCCACTTCTTCCACAAAAATTTGAGGCTCACGCCAAAAGCTGCATCGCAACCCTTGCGTCCATTCGGCAGGTGAGTTGTTACACACTCCTTAGATGTTTTGGACTTCCATGACCACCGTTCTGCTGTCAAAATGAACCAAAACCTTTTGTGGTATCTTGAACGTTTAAGCACCTTAGCCCAACGTTAAATTCATCCCTCATCGCCAGTTCTGCTTGCCAGAAACAACAAGAACAGATCAGGTTAGACATTATCGCAGCTGCAGCAACAGGAACTTGTTTTGGTAGAAGAAACAACTCTATACGCACTACGTTGCTACGCAAGGGCCTGCCTCATACCACAACCTCATACCAGGACCCCGAAGCGAATGTTACAACCTGTCGCCGGGGGGAAAAAAAAAAGTCCAGCTTTCAACTGCTGCACTCATCTGGGCGCCTGCCACCGCAAAAATGCACATTTTCACCTGGGAGTCTGCCACCGCAAAAAAAAAGGTTAAGAAGGTTCAGCTTTCAACTGACGCACTCATCTGGGAACCTGCCACCGCAAAAAACCACAGAAGGTGTAGCTTGCAAGTGTCGCATTTTCATCTGGGAGCCTGCCACTGCAAAAACGTCAAGAATATCCAGCTTGCAGCTGTCACATTTTCACCTGGGAGCCTGCCACCGCAAAAAAAAAGGTAAAGAAGGTTTTGTTTTCAACTGCCACACTCATCTAGGGGCCTGCCACCGCAAAACCGTCAAGAATAGGCAGCTTGCAGCTGTCACATTTTCACCTGGGAGCTTGCCACCGAAAAAAAAAAGTAAAGAAGGTTTAGTTTTCAACTGCCACACTCATCTGGGAGCCTGCCACCGCAAAAACGTCAAGAATAGGCAGCTTGCAGCTGTCACATTTTCACCTGGGAGCCTGCCACCGCCAAAAAAAAAAGCAAAGAAGGTTCAGCTTTCAACCGCCACACTTATCTGGGAGCCTGCCACCGCAAAAACGTCAAGAATATCCAGCTTGCAGCTGTCACATTTTCACCTGGGAGCTTGCCACCGCAAAAAAAGGTAAAAAAGGTTTAGTTTTTAACTGCCACGCTCATCTGGGAGCCTGCCACCGCAAAAACGTCAAGCATATCCAGCTTGCAGCTGTCACATTTTCGCTTGGGAACCTGCCACCGCAAAAGAAAGGTCAAGAAGGTTCAGCTGGGAGCCTGCCACCGCAAAAAAAATCAAGAATATCCAGCTTGCAGCTGTCACATTTTCACTTGGGAGCCTGCCACCGCAAAAAAAAAGGTCAAGAAATTTCAGTTTGCAACTGTCACGCTCATCTGGGCGCCTGCCACCCGAAAAAGGGAACAAATGTGCAGCTTGCAAGTGTCGCATTCTCATCTGGGAGCCTGCCACCGCCTAAACGTCAAGAATATCCAGTTTGCAGCTGTCACATTTTCGCCTGGGGGGGGCCTGCCACCGCCAAAAAAAAAAGTAAAGAAGGTTAGCTTTCAACTTTCAACTACCACAGTCATCTGGGAGTCTGCCACCACAAAAAATGAACAAATGTGCAGCTTGCAAGTGTATCATCTGGGGGCCTGCCATCAAAAAAATGTCAAATCCAGATTGCAAAACAGAAGGTGGGATAGATTAGAACTTTTTTTTCACACAAAGGAAGATTGATATGATTTAAAAAAACCTTATTCTATCCCACCTCGACAAAAGTTCATCTACCAGATTTCAGGAAACTGGGAATTTTTTGTTGGTTTACTTCCAGGTGAGAATGCGACAGCTGCAAGTTGATTTTTCCTGTTATTTTTTTTCCGGTGGCAGGCTCCCAGGTGAAAATGTGACAGCTGCAAACTCGATATTATTGACGTTTTTGCGGTGGCAGGCTCCCAGGTGAGTGCGGCAGTTGAAAACTGAACCTTTTTAGATTTTTTTTGCGGTGGCAGGTTCCCAGGTGAAAATGTGACAGCTGCAAACTGGATATTTTTGACGTTTTTGCGGTAGCAGGCTGCAAATATGTAGAATCCCAAATAAGGATCTTTATGCTCGCGTGCGTGCAGTCTACTTACCGCGAAACAACGAGTTACACCTTACTACAACGTCTCCCCGTCAAAAACGTCGTAAACAACCAGCAAAACCGAAATCACATGGTTGCTTCCCTTGAAGCAAAACAAAGATGTCACATGTTGTGACTGCTTCTTACAAACAAAACAAACGAACTCACTCAAACTGATTTGTTTTGAGTTGGTTGGTTTGAAAAAAATTGTTCTCGTGGTGAATAAGCCATGAAACAAAAAAACGAATTCCGCTCATCCGGTGGTGACATTTCATGTCATGTTGAAAATGACGTAAATTACTCATTTTCAGACAAACCTATATTATATATATATAAGTTACCGGCTAAGACGCCAAGTCTAGAAGTCATCCTTCCAAGTTACGCGCAGAAAAAACGCATGTGAAAATAAAACCAAAATAACATGTGACATGCGGACATGTGAAAAACTGCCGTCGACAAGTTGAAGCTGAAACACACTTGCACATTCAGTTTTCTTTTTCCTGTCAAAGCATGGGGAAAATCTTAAATTGTTCCAAGCTGGATCACACTGGCACGGTGACACAAAACCCACTTGAATCCAAACATTTCTTGAGAAAAAGAAATGAGTGACCCCGTTTGCATTACACATGTTAAATGACAAGCAACATTCATTGATCGTTGCACGTTTGTTTAAACTGACAGTTGGTGCATTCATGTTTGTGAATCAGCTCACAAGGTTGGAACATCTCCAACTGAACATCTGACATTTAAAATACAAGACGGAAACGCGATAGTTTCACGCCAGCTTCATGGATGATCGCTGTGTTCAAGCCGATCTAAGCGTCACGTGCTAGGTCCCAACAAAGAGCGGGAAATCAGACAGGGTGGCACACTCTGTTTCAGAAAGCCTGCCGGGTCTCCAAACCAAAGTCCAAATGGTCAAGCGCAACGCTTAACCTATCTATAAACCGCTATTGACAAGTCAACTGCAAACGTCCCCCAGCGTTTTGCGCGAGCCCGCGCAGGCGAAATGCACATGGACATGTGATAAGAGGCATTTCGTGTGGAAATTTGCAGGGAAAATGCCGGACCCGTATTCCAAGGCAAGCATTTTGTGCGAGCCTGCGCAGTCAAAATGCACATGGACATGTCACAAGAAGCATTTTGTGTTATGTCACCCACACATTACTACCACAATTTCAGCGTTGATGCAAACGTCGGGCAAATAAGACAACATGTCGGTGAAAATGGGCCACTCTTCAATGGTATCTCCCTGCCAAGTGGCTGCAAAAGTAGTTGCACTGCTGGCCCGCGCATCTGATTGACACCGGCACACAAGGGCATCTTCAGCCCTCAAAAGATGAAGGTCGAAACTGCCCGAAATAAAAAATCATCATTTGCACAATCTCCAATGATGTTTTGTTTTGTTCCACGTGAGAAGAGGAGGAAATAAGTAAATAAAGGGAAACGAGGACAAGCAAATGACCACATCAGAGTAGTGAGTCCGTGCACAGCAGACAAGCGTTACCGACCCGCTAAAACTTTACAACACTCAAAACTAGAAATGCTTCTGGAGGAAGTAAGCCAGGCCTCCGTTGTGATAGTGAATCCTGGTCGCTTCATGGGGCGGGATGTTCCTCGCAAAAAAGCAGCTTAAACATCGTCGCATTGCAGAACGTCAGTTACTCATCTAAACACTATGTCATACAACAGGTTGAACATCGAGCCTTCAAACACAGATGCTGCTGTTCATTGATGCAACCTTGAAAGTCATTAACACCTTTTGTCATGCGCACTAACCGGCGCTAAGGTGAAGAAAACCAAAGCTTTGCTGTTCCCCAGCGGTGCGCACTAACTGGCGCCCCAGTGAAGAAACTACAATGTAGCCAAGGTTGAAAAGACTACACACTCGCCTGAGTTTGGCGTGCCATCAAAAAAACCAAGTCCTCTTTGCTCAATCGCCCAGCTTTGGCGATGAGTCTCTTCTGCTTTTTGCTTTCGCTTTTCAGCGTTTTGCTGACGTCTTTCAGCGAAGCTTTCAACTCCTGCCTTCTCCGCTTAAGGTCGCCCAGCACGTCAGTCATAGTAGTAGAGATCACAGGCGCAGCCACGGAGGAGGTCACAGCTGCACCGTCAGCCATAGAGCCCATAGAGGTCGCAGCTGCCAAATCATGCGCGCCGTCAGCCATGGAGCCTATGGAGGTCACAGTGGGGTCACTATGGTGCAGCAGCAGGGTTTTTCGTCTCTACAAATTCAATCAGAGCCGTTGAACAGGCATGCACAGTTAGCCAGCGCAGCTGTTTCCACACTGAACAAATGCTGGTCAGGCACCAGCAAAACGGCTCCATGTTTTGAACTGTCTGACGGTCCTTTTTTCAGACCTCCGCAACGTTCTGTCATTGTATTAAGGTCAGGGGTGCCACCGAACCTCCGCATCTGGACCACCACAGCAGTTGGAACTAATTCAACAATGCAAAGACTCCAACCTAACACACTCCTAGCGGAAGTGGCCAGAATGATGGCTCCCGCCATAAGATTTAGTCTTCTTGTGCAGGACCCGCCCACTGCGGCCATCCGCAGTCCCGACAGAGAGTTGAGTGCGCCAGAGGTCGTCCTCCTATAACAAAAAGTGAAATGGCTGGAATTTTAGAGTTGCCGCATAACAAATCGGTGCATTTTGCATGGTTTATGTTCCACCCATTACCTACGTTCAAGAGTTGATGCCCCACAACACAAATTCAACGAATACTATTCAGTATTTAGCTGTGGAGATCACTAGATGTTTCCAAACAATTACGCTAGACATGGAGACCTAGTCAGACAGCGCATACGGGATTGCCATGGTGACGGTATGAAGCACTTAGACGTTGTGGATGGAGTTATCGGAGCAACCTCGCTCGAAGCAAGACCTCCATCTGCAGTGATAGGAGACAACATCGAACTGTTAATTTTGCACCTACGAATGCCTGATGCTGAAGAGACGGTGGACCGCCTTGATGATGGGCTGCTCGAACAGCTGTCCCGTGAAGAAATAGGCCTCACAGATTCATCTACAATGTACATAGCCACAGCTTTTGTACAACACAGTTACACTGAACTTACTCACTGTTTAACTTTTTTTTGATGAATCAACTGGCGTGAAGTAGGGACTATACTTATCATCCTTCGGTGTGATATCGTCATTTCAGAAATTCTTGGAAAAAGGAGTTGTCTTTCCGCCTCGGCAGCGTGCATGATCAGCATGTGCATTCATGAGTACACGTGCCCACCTTGCTCCATGTCTACAGGTAGAGATACGGCATCAGTTGGAATGTACCCTATCGCACACCTGTGGCTCAAATCACCGTCCCACGTACAGGGCTCCCACTCCTCTGACCAAGGACGTGTCAGGGGAGTACCCTTTCTCTATTCTGTCTTCCCTCTCTTTTGCCGTCATCTTCTCCCCCTCTCTTTGGCTGCCCCCTATTGCTACCGCTGCTGCTGTCCCTAACTGTTGGCCCCTCGTGTCTACCTTTTGGTCCGTCCCTCTCACTCGCCTGTGATTGCTTCCTCTCCTCTCTCTTCCTGCACACCGCTCCTGCTTCTGCCATACCCCTCTTCAGCCCTGGGAGGCGGTCATGGCGCAGTGGATCGGTGACAAGGTCACGCTAAAAGCAGGCCCACTGACTGGGCCTGACCAAGCGGGCCCAGCTGGTGGCAGTAATGATACTGAGGCTCACAGTGAACACCAGCGACTTGAATACAAAGAGTCCTACATTACGGAATACGACGGCATCCAGGTCTATCGGCAGCAGGGCTGCTATGAGCACGCCAAGCAGCTCCATGCATGGTCTTTCTACGAATATAGAATGTGCATCAATGGCGAATGTTGGAACATTATTCTCAATGATGACATGAAGAGCCCATTGGACTGGACTTATCCAGGGTCCAGTTCCGCCAAGCTGTCACATGACTTTTGTCATATAGATACCGAAGCCAGTGATGACGTCTATACCAATTTCTCTTTTGTGGAAATGGGAGGCCGGCAGATCTGGCCCTTCTACGCCACAGAGTCCTTTCAGAAGGGTTTATGGATTTGGGTCAGTCCCAGAAGATTTGCTGTCATCACGAACCACCGACACAATGAGAAATTGAATCATTTCTATGTTGACCGGATGCATGAGCACAATATCCTGGCGAATCGCACGCCCTGCTGGCCCTTCACCGAAATGACCAATAGCTCAGGCAAGGTGATGGACAAACTGATTGCCCTGAACAGAGAATCCCGCTGTAGTTCAGCAGCTCACGAAACTTTCAAGACTGGCTTTGAACACAAAAGCGCCATAAAGTCTATGCCGCGAAGAGAGGAGAACTTGCACGGCAAAAGAAAGTACACAGACCCCACGGGACAGACAAGTACCCAACAGCTCGACCCGACTGGGAATTACAGTGTACGCGACTTGCAGAAACTCAATGCGACCTTTGCTGGTCGATCGGAACCGCAATCACCCTCCATGCCAAGTCATACAACAAGCAAAGTCACAATGTGGCGGCATGGTGAGGTACCGCCGTTAGGACCTGCAACAGAGGGCCGGGCCCGGGCCGCTAAACAGCTGGCGTATGCACGCACTCTATTAACCTTCGTAATGGAGGCAGCCACTCAAATGGAAGAAGTCGTGGGCAATTTGGTACAGATCGAGCATGGGTAGGGGGATGGGGTCCCCAATACCATGTGCTCAACAGGGGGAGGTGGACCCGAGAGGGTCCGGGGGGACGTTAAACTCTGTTATAGCGCTGGGGAGTTGCTGAAGGCCCCCGTCCCTAACGAACCGTGAATTAACACGGTACCTTGGTACCCCCATAGTCGGCGTGTGTTGACATGTTGGGTTGCTCCTCATGTCACACCCTCGTTTGTGTTTGCGCACATCCTTGGGTGATCGTGCGGTATCTCGGGGTTCTCCCGGACCGATCGGTACACACGTGGTACGGGACCGACGGGTCTCACCTCACCTTGTATCTAGGGTAGCAACACCCAATGATGACACGGGGGAACAGGCAAGGTCGGTGAACCTCTTAGAGACTTGGGGACTTGTCTCGAGGAGGGGTCAACGGGGCAACCCGTTGGCTAACGGTCAATATTCATCGTTGGGTAGCTAAGCTCACGGTGGACAAGACCGTCGGTTCCTCCCTAACAGTGTTAGGGTCCTGTCGCAAGACAGGTGTATCCCCCTGGGATACATGGGATCGCTAACGACTGGGTCACCGACCGGTTCACTCTCAACCTTCGGGGAGAGTGGGCTCAATGTACAGTCTGGCCACAGTGAGGACCTTGTTTTCGGCTCTAAGGTCCGAGCTGTGCTCCATAGGGACTGGGGTCACTGAAAAGGTGACTAAGACTTTCCACTCCTTTCTTGGATCGTCTTCTCCGGTAGCCGCTGGAGTCCGGGAACCTTTGGGGGCATCATGAGTTGGTCTCTCTTGGATTGAGTGGTGATCATCTTGGGTGAAATGAATGGGTTCCGTCTCCACGTCCATTCGGGGTGTACGGTTTGCGCTGTACATTCTTGGTGGAAATGAATGGTTTCGGTTCCCACGTCACTCGGTGAGTGGATCCACTCTCGTTGTTTTGACCTGGGACTCGTGGTGTGGAAAGGGTACCGCCCCAGGGTGCGCCTGGTGCTTGCGTAGGGCCATGCTTCTGCGTGGTTTTCGCCTTTTTGGCGTGGCCCTGCACCGGGAGCCCAAAGGTACCAAGCGGAACAAGCCACTGCTAAAGAGGAAGAGTCGGTTCAAGCTGCTTCAGCTGCTCCGACAGAATCGTGCACAGATCCAGCTACAGAGGGAAGTCAAACCTGAGTGACATTAGACCTTGACATCTGCATGCTGACTACAGTCCGAAGGAACTGCAGCGAAGACTGTGGCTCTTTCCTCATTCTGAGGATGCAGGACATGAAAAGAGAGCAAGTGCACCAGTTGCTAATTTTGCCAACAGAATTCTTGAAGTTGAGTAGAGGAGCTTTTTGTTTTGCATGGGACCCCTTGTCACGCTGCTTGAATGAAGGCCCGCAGCATTTTTGGTTCAAATAACAGAGCATCGGACTCCTGACCCTCACCGAGGCTCTCCTGATACAAGTCTAGTCACATACCAACTAGATCGATCTTTCGACCTATGGGATCCTAGACATGCTATACAGCACGGGCCGTTTGCTTCTGACTGGCTATTCTGTTTTCTTTGTTTTAGCTTGCATGCCCTTGAGAATTGCTCTCTCGTAACCTGCTAAGCAATATCGGCTCAAGTTTAGATGGTCTGACATGTTACTATCCTTTTACATTTCCTTTTACACCCCTCTGCACCCTACCTAGGCATCTTTGAACTCCGTGGTTGCAAATATAAGTGCGAGGCCTCTCTGGCTAAAGACTGTCAGGGTTGCCTCCGCTTACTTATTTCCAGGGGTAAGCATGCGACTCCGTGTCTGCCATGGAATCCGTGGGGAAGCAGCCCTGACGATGGACGTCGTGGAACGGACAACCCTCGGATGGGATATTATGAAACAGACGGCTAAGGTGCTCGAGTTGGACTCACCTTTTCAAATTGTCCTATATGCAGCCAGCTCGTCAGTAATCCAATCGCCTTTGAGGGCTGTTCAGTTCGACACAGATACAAATGAGACAACATTCTGCTATATAGTGCAGTTGTTACAAGTCCCGTCGGCGCAGCAATACCGAGACCTTCTCACTGCCATTTGTAACAAGGATGTGATTGATGTAAGCTATCTTCTTGGTAAGGGCGTAGGCCTTATGGACATGACGACGGAGGAAGGGCATATTAGTACATTAATAGCTTCAGCTATCCTTCGAGACCATTCTGCTGATCCATACGCTTACCAGCCTGCTGCTGGCCACTGTTTCCCTCGACATGGAGCCACACTAACTTACCTACTGCTACAAGCCCATGCTGACCCCAATATCATTCCGCCCAAAACCAAACCTACCACCATGTTGGAGTTAGCAGTTGAGTTGGGCAGCTCGCAGCATGTGCAAATTTTGCTTGAAGCTGGTGCCTCGGTGATGCCCGTGAAAGGAGCGCTCCCCCCACTTTTTCTTGCTGTCCTCCATCGACACAGGACTAATGTACAGCTGCTCCTAGACGCACAAGCGGACCCGTGGCAGGAGATCACGATTGCCTCGGTGCTCTGCCATTCCCTGGAATGGTATGGTTACCCTGCCCGTCAAGAAGTTTTCAACGCTGTACCAGCTGCTGCTGAGCAGAGCAACGATGACACAGTCATTGACATTTTACAGCGTGCCAGTAGCCCCTCCGATGTGGTGAGAAGTGAACAACCTTCTCAGGTGCGAATCAAATTCACTGCTTTGACAGATAGGGCCACCGCTATCATGAAACAAATAGTGTGGAAGTACCACCACATCATCGACCAACAGTCACGACAGACGAATTTCACCACATTTCGATGGCGCAGAATACTCGACGGCCTGTCTTTACCAGTGCAACTACGCCCTGAGCTGCAGACACCCCCGGAGCTCAACCAGGAAGAAACATTCCTACACCAAGTTGACTAATTGTGTGCTCCAGATGAATATTTGCCCAGTAGGATGCGAGCATTGTGACCACATTCCGATTGTATCCATCATTGCTCATTCCACTTCATCCTGCTTTTCCTTCCCTTCCATTTGACGTCTGGTTTCTCTGGCCAAAGACGTGCCAGGGTTATCAGCGCCTCCTTTCATCTCCTCTCCCTTTCTTCTTTTTTCTCTCTCTCTTGCCTGGATTCTCTGACTAAAGACTGTCAGGGCTTCCAGCTTCTTCTTCCTGCTCCCTCCTCCTGATTCACCTCTTTCGCTCACTACGCTTGCTCTGCCTAGCTTAGCCATTGCTTCTTAGGCTCTGTGTCCTGGTTATTTGATTTGATCCCCAAGTTGGTGCTCTGGGTGCTTGAACTGCCTGGCCAAAGAAGTGTCAGGTTTTTCAACACTTGCCCCCCCTCTTCCCCCCCTGTTTGATTTGTTCGTCGTGTGTTGTGCTGTTGACCCTTTCCCTTTGTTGCCTGCTTTGTTTGTCCTTCTTTTGTTCCTCCCTGTCGGTTTTTCTGGTATTGCACTTGGTGTGCTTGAGTCTTCTGACCAAGGACGTGTCAGGATTCTCAACACCTCCCTCCCTCCCCCTTTCTTCAATTCCACTGCCAAATCAGTCGCCCAGGAATTCACAGTGTGATGTCTCTGCTCTCCAGAGAACAGGTGGCGAAGTCTTGGTATGAAAAGAACCCAAATATCAGTTTCTTTGACTTGCTCTACGCAATTGAACAGCACAAAAGCATTTCGACGGAATACGGGCTGAATGTATCGATTGAGCAGCACTGGCGATTTGGAGACCCCCATAAGAAGACAGCTGCACCGGATCGGCATGACTATGAAATTGCCATGGTCGACGGGCGCGAAACCTTACCTGGACCTGATTGGCACAAGTTGTACCGATGGTTGGTTAGTCAGAGCTCAGCGTTTCTGCCCTACCACACGGTATATCTGGTGACGGACAATCGGGATCTGCAATCCGACAAGGTCAAGTCTGTGCCTGGGCTCAGCCATTGGCCAATGGTCGCTGCTTGGTGGAAAGAACGGCTACGATATGTCGGTCCATATGGCGATATGTCGGTCCATATGGCGAACTCACCACAGTTGTCTTTGTCCACATTTCGGCTCACACTGGTCTTCACAAGGTACACCCGACATGGGCTGGGACGTACATCCTTGATGCTTGTGTATTCCTCTTTCCGACCATCAACTTTGGATTGACAGCGATTGTGTGCCGGTGACCCTCTTTGAGATACGAGAACTTTGGCTAGCGAGCACTGACCCAACCCTCCCAGCTACGCCAAGCAAAGTTGCAAAAAGCAAACTGCCAAGTCCCATTGCATCATCGCACAAACGTGCGCGCTCTGTAGACACGGGCAGGGATATGCAGCAACCTGGCCCACCATCGAAGCTGTCCAGATCGCATAGTGCTGACCATATTGCAGTCCGAGCAGCTGACCCGCTACGAGCTCCGCCACTTACCTATGGTGTCGATCTGGCAGATGAGGTTGACTACGGGGGTTCACCAGACCCGAGTCCCCGCATGTCTCGTCCCAGCATACGAGTACTACCTGGAGACAAGATGTACCAAGCCATGACGATTGAGCCACACTACATGCGGCCTGTTATCCTGCATGGGTTTGGCACCAATGCCAAGAAAAGAATGCCCAGCAGTCTCGCTGAGCTGGCCCAATTTAGCTGGTTGCCGCTGGCTGCGGCTCTATTTGGGACGCAAGAATGGAAGCCCCAATGGTTGCATCCCAATTTCCTTCCAGTGGTTGGTCTGAGACTGCATGCCAAAGTGCCTCCTGTTCCTCTCTCCCAAGCTCAACTCACATTGCTGTGTGGACTGTGGCACCGGAAGGAACAATCTGAACCTTCATGTACATCGCTACAGCAGGCAGCTCCCCTCGCGTTTGGTCTTCCGTTACCCTTCAGAGAGATGGCTAAGTGGGAAGTCACTGTCAACGAGCAGGCCATAGATATTGGGGAAGTGTCCAAACAACACTACAGTGGGGGGCAACTCGCAGATGCGCTGCCCGTAGCCCTCACAGGCTGTGCAGAGTGGGCCTCCTGGATATTTTCCCTCGCTGACGTCTGGCAAGATGACGCCCCGATGCAAGACCGACCCCTTGAAGTGCATTGCAGTGGACCAGGGGGTGGCCTACTTAGTGGTGAGCATGAATATGATATTTTTCTGCAAAATCTTGCGCAAACCAAGGTGTATGGCCCATCGCTTGCGATGACTGATAACTGGGAAGACCATATCACCCAGCTGGGCCTCACCAAAACTGTGCATGAGTACAATGACAGAACGTTGCGGAGGTCTGAAAAAAGGACCGTCAGACAGTTCAAAACATGGAGCCGTTTTGCTGGTGCCTGACCAGCATTTGTTCAGTGTGGAAACAGCTGCGCTGGCTACTGTGCATGCCTGTTCAACGGCTCTGATTGAATTTGTAGAGACGAAAAACCCTGCTGTTGCGCCAGTAGTGACCCCACTGTGACCTCCATAGGCTCCATGGCTGACGGCGCGCATGATTTGGCAGCTGCGACCTCTATGGGCTCTATGGCTGACGGTGCAGCTGGGACCTCCTCCGTGGCTGCGCCTGTGATCTCTACTACTATGACTGACGTGCTGGGCGACCTTAAGCGGAGAAGGCAGGAGTTGAAAGCTTCGCTGAAAGACGTCAGCAAAACGCTGAAAAGCGAAAGCAAAAAGCAGAAGAGACTCATCGCCAAAGCTGGCCGATTGAGCAAAGAGGACTTGTTTTTTTTGCTTTCACGCCAAACTCAGGCGAGTGTGTAGTCTTTTCAACCTTGGCTACATTGTAGTTTCTTCACTGGGGCGCCAGTTAGTGCGCACCGCTGGGGAACAGCAAAGCTTTGGTTTTCTTCACCTTAGCGCCGGTTAGTGCGCATGACAAAAGGTGTTAATGACTTTCAAGGTTGCACCAATGAACAGCAGCATCTGTGTTTGAAGGCTCGATGTTCAACCTGTTGTATGACATAGTGTTTAGATGAGTAACTGACGTTCTGCAATGCGACGATGTTTAAGCTGCTTTTTTGCGAGGAACATCCCGCCCATGAAGCGACCAGGATTCACTTCACAACGGAGGCCTGGCTTACTTCCTCCAGAAGCATTTCTAGTTTTGAGTGTTGTAAAGTTTTAGCGGGTCGGTAACGCTTGTCTGCTGTGCACGGACTCACTACTCTGATGTGGTCATTTGCTTGTCCTCGTTTCCCTTTATTTACTTATTTCCTCCTCTTCTCACGTGGAACAAAACAAAACATCATTGGAGATTGTGCAAATGATGATTTTTTATTTCGGGCAGTTTCGCCCTTCATCTTTTGAGGGCTGAAGATGCCCTTGTGTGCCGGTGTCAATCAGATGCGCGGGCCAGCAGTGCAACTACTTTTGCGGCCACTTGGCAGGGAGATACCATTGAAGAGTGGCCCATTTTCACCGACATGTTGTCTTATTTGCCCGACGTTTGCATCAACGCTGAAATTGTGGTAGTAATGTGTGGGTGACATAACACAAAATGCTTCTTGTGACATGTCCATGTGCATTTTGACTGCGCAGGCTCGCACAAAATGCTTGCCTTGGAATACGGGTCCGGCATTTTCCCTGCAAATTTCCACACGAAATGCCTCTTATCACATGTCCATGTGCATTTCGCTTGCGCGGGCTCGCGCAAAACGCTGGGGGACGTTTGCAGTTGACTTGTCAATAGCGGTTTATAGATAGGTTAAGCGTTGCGCTTGACCATTTGGACTTTGGTTTTGAGACCCGGCAGGCTTTCTGAAACAGAGTGTGCCACCCTGTCTGATTTCCCGCTCTTTGTTGGGACCTAGCACGTGACGCTTAGATCGGCTTGAACACAACGATCATCCATGAAGCTGGCGTGAAACTATCGCGTTTCCGTCTTGTATTTTAAATGTCAGATGTTCAGTTGGAGATGTTCCAACCTTGTGAGCTGATTCACAAACATGAATGCACCAACTGTCAGTTTAAACAAACGTGCAACGATCAATGAATGTTGCTTGTCATTTAACATGTGTAATGCAAACGGGGTCACTCATTTCCTTTTCTCAAGAAATGTTTGGATTCAAGTGGGTTTTGTGTCACCGTGCCAGTGTGATCCAGCTTGGAACAATTTAAGATTTTCCCCATGCTTTGACAGGAAAAAGAAAACTGAATGTGCAAGTGTGTTTCAGCTTCAACTTGTCGACGGCAGTTTTTCACATGTCCGCATGTCACATGTTATTTTTGGTTTTATTTTCACATGCGTTTTTTTCTGCGCGTAACTTGGAAGGATGACTTCTAGACTTGGCGTCTTAGCCGGTAACTTATATATATATAATATAGGTTTGTCTGAAAATGAGTAATTTACGTCATTTTCAACATGACATGAAATGTCACCACCGGATGAGCGGAATTCGTTTTTTGTTTCATGGCTTATTCACCACGAGAACATTTTTTCAAACCAACCAACTCAAAACAAATCAGTTTGAGTGAGTTCGTTTGTTTTGTTTGTAAGAAGCAGTCACAACATGTGACATCTTTGTTTTGCTTCAAGGGAAGCAACCATGTGATTTCGGTTTTGCTGGTTGTTTATGACGTTTTTGACGGGGAGACGTTGTAGTAAGGTGTAACTCGTTGTTTCGCGGTAAGTAGACTGCACGCACGCGAGCATAAAGATCCTTATTTTGGATTCTACATATTTGCAGCCTGCTACCGCAAAAACGTCAAAAATATCCAGTTTGCAGCTGTCACATTTTCACCTGGGAGCCTGCCACCGCAAAAAAAAATCTAAAAAGGTTCAGTTTTCAACTGCCGCACTCACCTGGGAGCCTACCACCGCAAAAACGTCAATAATATCGAGTTTGCAGCTGTCACATTTTCACCTGGGAGCCTGCCACCGGAAAAAAAATAACAGGAAAAATCAACTTGCAGCTGTCGCATTCTCACCTGGAAGTAAACCAACAAAAAATTCCCAGTTTCCTGAAATCTGGTAGATGAACTTTTGTCGAGGTGGGATAGAATAAGGTTTTTTTTAAAATCATATCAATCTTCCTTTGTGTGAAAAAAAAGTTCTAATCTATCCCACCTTCTGTTTTGCAATCTGGATTTGACATTTTTTTGATGGCAGGCCCCCAGATGATACACTTGCAAGCTGCACATTTGTTCATTTTTTGTGGTGGCAGACTCCCAGATGACTGTGGTAGTTGAAAGTTGAAAGCTAACCTTCTTTACTTTTTTTTTTGGCGGGGGCAGGCCCCCCCCAGGCGAAAATGTGACAGCTGCAAACTGGATATTCTTGACGTTTAGGCGGTGGCAGGCTCCCAGATGAGAATGCGACACTTGCAAGCTGCACATTTGTTCCCTTTTTCGGGTGGCAGGCGCCCAGATGAGCGTGACAGTTGCAAACTGAAATTTCTTGACCTTTTTTTTTGCGGTGGCAGGCTCCCAAGTGAAAATGTGACAGCTGCAAGCTGGATATTCTTGATTTTTTTGCGGTGGCAGGCTTCCAGCTGAACCTTCTTGACCTTTCTTTTGCGGTGGCAGGCTCCCAAGCGAAAATGTGACAGCTGCAAGCTGGATATGCTTGACGTTTTTGCGGTGGCAGGCTCCCAGATGAGCGTGGCAGTTAAAAACTAAACCTTCTTTACCTTTTTTGCGGTGGCAGGCTCCCAGGTGAAAATGTGACAGCTGCAAGCTGGATATTCTTGACGTTTTTGCGGTGGCAGGCTCCCAGATAAGTGTGGCGGTTGAAAGCTGAACCTTCTTTGCTCTTTTTTTTGGCGGTGGCAGGCCCCAGGTGAAAATGTGACAGCTGCAAGCTGCCTATTCTTGACGTTTTTGCGGTGACAGGCTCCCAGATGAGTGTGTCAGTTGAAAACTAAACCTTCTTTACTTTTTTTTTCGGTGGCAGGCTCCCAGGTGAAAATGTGACAGCTGCAAGCTGCCTATTCTTGACGGTTTTGCGGTGGCAGGCCCCTAGATGAGTGTGGCAGTTGAAAACTAAACCTTCTTTACCTTTTTTTTGCGGTGGCAGGCTCCCAGGTGAAAATGTGACAGCTGCAAGCTGGATATTCTTGACGTTTTTGCGGTGGCAGGCTCCCAGATGAAAATGCGACACTTGCAAGCTACACCTTCTGTGGTTTTTTGCGGTGGCAGGTTCCCAAATGAGTGCGTCAGTTGAAAGCTGAACCTTCTTAACCTTTTTTTTTGCGGTGGCAGACTCCCAGGTGAAAATGTGCATTTTTGCGGTGGCAGGCCCCCAGATGAGTGCAGCAGTTGAAAGCTGGACCTTTTTTTTTCCCGGCGACAGGTTGTAACATTCGCTTCGGGGTCCTGGTATGAGGGTGTGGTATGAGGCAGGCCCTTGCGTAGCAACGTAGTGCGTATAGAGTTGTTTCTTCTACCAAAACAAGTTCCTGTTGCTGCAGCTGCGATAATGTCTAACCTGATCTGTTCTTGTTGTTTCTGGCAAGCAGGACTGGCGATGAGGGATGAATTTAACGTTGGGCTAAGGTGCTTAAACGTTCAAGATACCACAAAAGGTTTTGGTTCATTTTGACAGCAGAACGGTGGTCATGGAAGTCCAAAACATCTAAGGAGTGTGTAACAACTCACCTGCCGAATGGACGCCAGGGTTGCGATGCAGCTTTTGGCGTGATCCTCAAATTTTTGTGGAAGAAGTGGGCCGTTTTTGGCAAGCAGAACTGGCGATGAGGGATGAATTTAACGTTGGGCTAAGGTGCTTAAAGGTTCCAGATGCCACAAAAGGTTTTTGTTCATTTTGACAGCAGAACGGTGGTCATGGAAGTCCAATACATCTAAGGAGCGTGTAACAACTCACCTGCCGAATGGCCGCCAGGGTTGCGATGCAGCTTTTGGCGTGAGCTTCAAATTTTTGTGGAAGAAGTGGGCCGTTTTGGGCAAGCAGGAACTGGCGATTGAGGGATGAATGTAACGTTGATAAGGTGCTTAAACGTTCAAGATACACAAAAGGCTTTTGTTCATTTTGACGCAGAACGGTGGTCATGGAAGTCCAAAACATCTAAGGAGTGTGTAACAACTCACCTGCCGAATGGACGCCAAAGTTGCGATGCAGCTTTTGGCGTGAGCCTAAAATTTTTGTGGAAGAAGTGGGCCGTTTTTGGCAAGCAGAACTGGCGATGAGGGATGAATTTAACGTTGGGCTAAGGTGCTTAAATGTTCCAGATGCCACAACAGGTTTTCTTCATTTTGACAGCAGAACGGTGGTCATGGAAGTCCAATACATCTAAGGAGCGTGTAACAACTCACCTGCCGAATGGACGCCAGGGTTGCGATGCAGCTTTTGGCGTGCGCCTGAGCGAGCCAGTTTATACATCTGAGTTTGCATGTCTCTTCATGATTGCGTAGTACGACGCGCGTTTGTGGAAGGCCCAGTACTGTTTGTTGGCAGGTGCAGCTGCTTAGTTGAAAGAAAAGCCGCAGGGGATCCCCTTGAAACCCTGCAGTCAATGTTGACATGCCGCGGACTTTTCAGAATAAATGTTTGATGTCTATCGAGGAGACCTCCCAGAATGAAAGCCTTTCATGTCTATTGATGTCTGTTCGATCGGTATTCAAACATTTACAAATTTCAACATTGACCGCAGGGGTCGCAGGGGATTGGGTGTGGTCACATTTTTCTAGGGGTCTCTCGCAACGAAATGAGGACGCAGAAAGAAATAGATAAGATGGACGGAATTATTTACATTAGCAGAAAAAGCGACTACTAGAAGAATGTAGACGTAGCTGACACAGCATTTGCAGTGGTTGAATTGTGGCCCCATGATACCGTCAGTGCACGAGGCTTCAGACAGATCTTACGTGGATTTCGTGCAGAGCACAGCTGCCCCACACCACAGATTAAAGGCGTGCTGTGTGCCGTCAGGCTTGTGGTTCATTGGCCAACCTTGTGCTTTTGTTCACTCTTTAACCCCGATGATGCGGGGTTTTGCAGGGATTGGACGTCCCCAGATGTATCATGTACTGAGGAGCTGGAAGAAACATTTTCGCCTTGCAGCCATCCTGTTGAGGCCCACCGACCTTTTGCATGCTTTCGAGAAATCCTTCACTATTTCCGATTGGCTACATTGTCTTTGCCGTGATGGGGCCATTTTTGGAATCGAAATATAGGCCCTATTTAGGGGTTCATGGTTTGTTCTGTGATAGGATCTTCAGCGGGGGTGTGCCACTCAGTGCATTGGAGGATCTTCTCAAGCGCGCAAAGCTGCGCCACACGGTTTGTTTGGTTCATTTTTTGCGGGGGTGCCTTTGCAGATGTAGGAATAGGCTTTGGTGCCCCCGCCTTGTCAGGCGCCGTGCCTTTGGTGTCGGAGCGGCGCGGTGCTTTCAGGACTGTTTCAACAAAAATGCCACGGAACTTTTTGGAACCATCCGGATTACTTGAGACTTGCATCCCTACTTGTGCTTTTTTGGCCATGTGCAGTTTTTGCCTCAAGAGCAGCATCCCTACTTGTGCTTTTCCATTTGGTGGCTTGGAGGCCTTGGATGAACATGCCGCGAATGCCAAATGGCATTCAACTCACAGTTGGTTTTTCCAATGGCTTCGGCAGCGGCAAGAGAAAGCGGCAAAGCCGCAGACTTTTCCCCGTTGGGCTGACATTGCCATGGTTGGAGAAGGTCCGTGCGGCCTACTTGATGTCTGGCTGCGACCTTGCAATCACTTTGTTTGCCGCCCAAAAATTCAGTGGCTTACGCCCAGAGGACGATGACTACCCCACGCTGGACTTAGTGGAGGAAATAGCGGTCTATGTGCCTCTTGATGCGAGTATCCGCGCCCGAGTTCGCAAGGAGGTGGCTGAAGTTTTGTTGGTCAAAGAGATTGAAAAGCTTAATCTTCGAGGAGTGGTTTCAAGTTTGGCGGCTGTGTACGCCATGTACGAAGCATTTGAGCCGTCCAGTCGCTGCATTGGCTATCGTGGAAGAATTGCATGGGTGCAGCGCTTTCGCAAGCGCTGGGGTTTATCTCGTCGAGCATGGTCGTGCCAACTTGAAATTGAAAAGGGCAAGGTGGGGCCCCAAATCTGGGGCCGCTAGATCTTTTTTATGTAGGGGAACTAAAACTGGGGTCATTTTGGGGGGCCAGGAAGTGGGGTCGTTTTCGTTGTGCAGGTGGCAATTTTTTGGCAATGGTTGCAACATTTGCAACGCAGAACTACACTGGACCGACCGCTTCTTTTGTTGAACTTAGACGAGACTTGCATTCGCTTTCCAGAGAAACCGCGCGTGGGACTGGTAGCGTCCAAAGCTCGTGGTTGGACTTCCCATGCAGGGGCAAAGCTTCTGAGACGCGGCAGCGCAACCTTCGTTGCTGTGCTTTGTGAAAATGAAGCCGTGCAAAAGTGCTTGCCTTCCTTTGTGCTTTGCAACAAGCACTTGTGCCCCAAAAATCTTTACGAAGACTTACTTGCTGCAGCTCCACCTTCCTTATGTATATGGAGATTAGCTTCGTCGTGGAACACATCTGTTGTCATGTGTGAAATTTTGGAGGTGCTAGCAGCTGCTTTGAGGCCTTGGCAGCAGTTCTGCCAGCCAACTCTGACCATGGACCTGGCTCCGTGCCATCACGCAGTCCGTGCTGCAAAAGGCACGAAGCCTGCAACTCTTTATAGCTTGCGTGCCAACTGGTCTCACTCCTCAACTTCAGGTGGCAGATGTCTTTTGTTTCAGAGCCTTCAAGGCTTTTTTTGCTGGTGAAATTCAAAAGCTGCGGGCCGAGGGTCACGAAGTGACCAAAGCCTTGTTTTTCCAGATTTTTTTCAAAGTGCCTGCTTTGCTGCAGGCACGTTCTTGGGCTAAAGCCTTTCAAGCCATTTGTGCACTTGATGGAAATATCAATCTTTTGACCAAGGACCTTCAAGCACTGGGCTTAGACCCGACAGTGCAGGATGCCGACGCAATCCCAGATAGCCTCCCTCTGGCCGAGACAACGCTGTACAAGCAAAACATATTCCCTGCTGTTCACTCGTAATTTGGAGTGAAGATACAGTATCTTCAGCGGGGGTGTGCCACTCAGTGCATTGGAGGATCTTCTCAAGCGCGCAAAGCTGCGCCACACGGTTTGTTTGGTTCATTTTTTGCGGGGGTGCCTTTGCAGATGTAGGAAATAGGCTTTGGTGCCCCCGCCTTGTCAGGCGCCGTGCCTTTGGTGTCGGAGCGGCGCGGTGCTTTCAGCACTGTTTCAACAAAAATGCCACGGAACTTTTTTGGAACCATCCGGATTACATGAGACTTATAAGCTTGAGGCCATGTGCAGTTTTTGCCTCAAGAGCAGCATCCCTACTTGTGCTTTTCCATTTGGTGGCTTGGAGGCCTTGGATGAACATGCCGCGAAGGCCAAATGGCATTCAACACACAGTTGGTTTTTCCAATGGCTTTTCGGCCAGCGGCAAAAGAAAGCGGCAAAAGCCGCACGACTTTCCCCGTTGGCTGACATTGCCATGGTTGGAGAAGGTCCGTGCGGCCTACTTGATGTCTGGCTGCGACTTGCAATACTTTGTTTGCCGCCCCAAAAATTCCAGTGGCTTACGCCCAGAGGACGCTGACTACCCCACGCTGGACTTAGTGGAGGAAATAGCTGTTCTCTCTGCCCTTGATTGCGAGTTCCCCCGCGTCCGAGTTCGCAAGGGAGGTTGCTGAAGTTTTTGTTGGTCAAACGAGATTGAAAAGCTTAATCTTCTTCGAGGAGTGGTTCCATTTTGGCGCTGTTACGCCATGTAAACGAGCATTTTGAAGTTGAGCCGTCCAGCATCGCTGCCTTGGCTATCGTGGAAATAAATTGGCTTGGGTGCAGCGCTTTCGCATAGCGCTGGGGTTTATCCTCGTCGAGCATGGGGGTCCGTCGCCAACCTGAAATTGAAAGGGCAAAGGTGGGGCCCCAAATCTGGGGCCGCTGAGCGGCCCCAAAACTAGATCTTTTTTATGTAGGGGAACTAAAACTGGGGTCATTTTGGGGGGCCAGGAAGGGGGGTCGTTTTCGTTGTGCAGGTGGCAATTTTTTGGCAATGGTTGCAACATTTGCAACGCAGAACTACACTGGACCGACCGCTTCTTTTGTTGAACTTAGACGAGACTTGCATGCGCTTTCCAGAGAACCCGCGCGTGGGACTGGTAGCGTCCAAAGCTCGTGGTTGGACTTCCCATGCAGGGGCAAAGCTTCTGAGACGCGGCAGCGCAACATTCGTTGCTGTGCTTTGTGAAAATGAAGCCGTGCAAAAGTGCTTGCCTTCCTTTGTGCTTTGCAACAAGCACTTGTGCCCCAAAAATCTTTACGAAGACTTACTTGCTGCAGCTCCACCTTCCTTATGTATATGGAGATTAGCTTCGTCGTGGAACACATCTGTTGTCATGTGTGAAATTTTGGAGGTGCTAGCAGCTGCTTTGAGGCCTTGGCGGCAGTTCTGCCAGCCAACTCTGACCATGGACCTGGCTCCGTGCCATCACGCAGTCCGTGCTGCAAAAGGCACGAAGCCTGCAACTCTTTATAGCTTGCGTGCCAACTGGTCTCACTCCTCAACTTCAGGTGGCAGATGTCTTTTGTTTCAGAGCCTTCAAGGCTTTTTTTTTGCCTGGGTTTTTTTGAAAAAAAAAAAAATTTCAAAGCTGCGGGCCGAGGTCAACGAAGTGACCAAGCCTTGTTTTTTCCAGATTTTTTTCAAAGTGGCCTGCTTGGCTGCAAGGCACGTCTTGGGCTAAAGCCTTTCAAGCCATTTGTGCACTGATGGAAATATCAATCTTTTTGAAACCAAGGAACTTCAGCACTTTTGGGGGTGGGCTTAGACCCGACAGTGCAGGAATTGCCGACGCAAATCCAGATAGCCTCCCTCTGGCCAAGAAGCCGAGACAACGCTGTACAAGCAAAACATATTCCCTGCTGTTCCCTCTTACTTGGATTGAAGATAAAACAATGACAGAACGGTGGGAGTCTGAAAAAAAGGACCGTCAGACAGTTTTTTCAAAACATGGAGCCGTTTTGCTGGTGCCTGACCAGCATTTGTTCAGTGTGGATACAGCTGCGCTGGCTAACTGTGCATGCCTGTTCAACGGCTCTGATTGAATTTGTAGAGACGAAAAACCCTGCTGTTGCACCATAGTGACCCCACTGTGACCTCCATAGGCTCCATGGCTGACGGCGCGCATGATTTGGCAGCTGCGACCTCTATGGGCTCTATGGCTGAAGGTGCAGCTGTGACCTCCTCCGTGGCTGCGCCTGTGATCTCTACTACTATGACTGACGTGCTGGGCGACCTTAAGCGGAGAAGGCAGGAGTTGAAAGCTTCGCTGAAAGACGTCAGCAAAACGCTGAAAAGCGAAAGCAAAAAGCAGAAGAGACTCATCGCCAAAGCTGGGCGATTGAGCAAAGAGGACTTGTTTTTTGATGGCACGCCAAACTCAGGCGAGTGTGTAGTCTTTTCAACCTTGGCTACATTGTAGTTTCTTCACTGGGGCGCCAGTTAGTGCGCACCGCTGGGAACAGCAAAGCTTTGGTTTTCTTCACCTTAGCGCCGGTTAGTGCGCATGACAAAAGGTGTTAATGACTTTCAAGGTTGCATCAATGAACAGCAGCATCTGTGTTTGAAGGCTCGATGTTCGACCTGTTGTATGACATAGTGTTTAGATGAGTAACTGACGTTCTGCAATGCGACGATGTTTAAGCTGCTTTTTTGCGAGGAACATCCCGCCCCATGAAGCGATCAGGATTCACTATCACAACGGAGGCCTGGCTTACTTCCTCCAGAAGCATTTCTAGTTTTGAGTGTTGTAAAGTTTTAGCGGTTCGGTAACGCTTGTCTGCTGTGCACGGACTCACTACTCTGATGTGGTCATTTGCTTGTCCTCGTTTCCCTTTATTTACTTATTTCCTCCTCTTCTCACCTGGAACAAAACAAAACATCATTGGAGATTGTGCAAATGATGATTTTTTATTTCGGGCAGTTTCGACCTTCATCTTTGTTGAGGGCTGAAGATGCCCTTGTTGTGCCGGTGTCAATCAATGCGCGGCCAGCAGTGCAACTCCTTGTTGGGCAGTCGCCACTTGGCAGGGAGATACATGAGAGTGCCATTTTCACCGACATGTTGTCTTATTTGCCCGACGTTTGCATCAACGCTGAAATTGTGGGAGTAATGTTGTGGGTGACATAACACAAAATGCTTCTTGTGACTGTCCATGTCATTTTGACCGCGCAGGCTTCGCACAATGCCTTGCCTTGGAATAACGGGTCGGCATTTTCCTCCTTTCCCCCTGCAAATTTCCACACGAAATGCCTCTTATCATCATGTCCTGTTCATTTCGACCTGCGCGGGCTCGCCAAAAACGCTGGGTACGTTTGCAGTTGACTTGTCAATAAATACGGTTTATAGATAGGTTAAGCGTTGCGCTTACATTTGGACTTTGGTTGTGGAGACCCGGCAGGCTTTCTGAAACAGAGTGTGCCACCACCCTGTCTGATTTCCCGCTCTTTGTTGGGACCTAGCACGTGACGCTTAGATCGGCTTGAACACAGCGCTCATCCATGAAGCTGGCGTGAAACTATCGCGTTTCCGTCTTGTATTTTAAATGTCAGATGTTCAGTTGGAGATGTTCCAACCTTGTGAGCTGATTCACAAACATGAATGCACCAACTGTCAGTTTAAACAAACGTGCAACGATCAATGAATGTTGCTTGTCATTGAACATGTGTAATGCAAACGGGGTCACTCATTTCTTTTTCTCAAGAAATGTTTGGATTCAAGTGGGTTTTGTGTCACCGTGCCAGTGTGATCCAGCTTGGAACAATTTAAGATTTTCCCCATGCTTTGACGGGAAAAAGAAAACTGAATGTGCAAGTGTGTTTCAGCTTCAACTTGTCGACGGCAGTTTTTCACATGTCCGCATGTCACATGTTATTTTTGGTTTTATTTCACATGCGTTTTTTTCTGCGCGTAACTTGGAAGGATGACTTCTAGACTTGGCGTCTTAGCCGGTAACTTATATATATATATATAATATAGGTTTGTCTGAAAATGAGTAATTTACGTCATTTTCAACATGACATGAAATGTCACCACCGGATGAGGGAATTCGTTTTTTTTGTTTCATGGCTTATTCACCACGA